>JAQQSQ010002784.1:0-10284 GCA_028627145.1 Eidolon dupreanum | reverse complement strand
CATCGACTCATTGAGACCTGCAAACATCCCCATTTTACATATGGGGCAGGCCAGACAAGCCACAGCTGGCAAGAGTCAGGGACGCCATCCAAAACGTGCGGGGATTAGGGGCTATGGGAGGCTTCCTGACAAAGTGGCTGCAAGTGCTGAACTTTCAGGTCTTGTGTCAGAAATCCTACCATGGAAGAGTCATTCCTCTTAGACTTCAAGGCTTTTTGGTTAGGGATTCTCCTTGAAAAAGGTCATTATAAGGGTTCATTGACCAGAATGTTTTATTAATGGAGTTCTGGTGTGTGTGTGTAAGAATATTAACAACAAAGTCCCTTAATAAATTTTTCCTTTTCTCTGTCATGCAAACCTTTGAGATCTGCAGAGAAGAATTCAATTTTTAAATAAAACCTTTGAAGATAATTGTAGATTCACATGCAGTTATAAGAAGTAAAACAGAGATCCCGTGAATCCTTAACCCAGTTCACCCCAGCGGTAACACCTCGAAAAACTATAGGACACTATCACAACCAGGATATTGACGCTGATACGACCAAGATATAGAGTGTTTCCATCACTACAGAAAACCTCATGTTACCCTAGTATAGCCACATCCATTTCCCTCCCACCCCCATTTCCCATCCTTAAGCCCTGGCGGCTACTAATGTGTTCTCCGTTCCTGTAATTTTTGTCAAGAATGTTTTGAAAATGGAATCATACAACATATAACCTTTTGTAATCGGCCTTTTCCAGCCCAATCAGCATAATTCTCTGGAGATTTATCAAAGTTGTTCTGTTTATCAATAGTTTGCTCCTTTTTAATGCTGAATAGTACTCCACTGTGTGGATGCACCATAGTCTGTTTAACCATTCTTCCATTGAAAGACATCTGTGTTATTTCCAGTTTGGAGCAATTACGAATAAGGCTGCTATGAACATCTATGTGCAGGTTTTTGCGTGAATATAAGTTTTCGTTTTTCTGGAAGACGTGCTCAGGAGCACGACTGCTGAATTATATATTAATGGCATATATTTTTAAATAAACTGGCAAACTTTTCCAGAGTAGCTATATCATTTCACATTCCCACTATCAATGTATAAATGATCCAAATTCTCTTAATCCTCACCAGCATTTGATGTTGTCACTATTTTTTAATTTTGAAATTTTTGTAAGTGTAGAGTAATATCGCATTGCAGTCTTAATTTATATTTTCTTAATAGCTAATGATGTTGAACATCTTTTTAGTGCAATTATTTTCTATCCGTATATTCTTTGATGAGATTTCTCCTATCTTTTGCCTATTTTCTAAATGGATTTTTTAAATGTTGAGGGTTTTTTTATAGTTTAAAATTTTTTTTATTTTAATTAGTTTCAAGTATACAGTACATTGATTAGGCATCTATATAGTTTGTAAAACTGTCCCCCCCAATTGCTCCCTCCCTCCCCTGACCCTCCACCTAGCCAACGTATTCATTCTAATTGCATTCCCTATGCCGTGCTCCCCATCCCCATGTCCATCCATCAGCTACTAATTTGTACTTCTAATGGGGAACCCAAACTCCTCTCCCCTCAGTCCATCACTAAATTGTGAGGCCGTTTTTGATTAGTTTGTTCTTCTATTCCTTAGATTCTGTATATAAGTAAAATTATATAGTGTTTATCTTTCTCTGTCTGACTTAAATACCTTCTAGGTCCATCAAAGCAATCTCTTTTTCCATCCCCTTCCTTTTAGTCTGTGTATATCTTTTAATTGAAGTGAGTCTCTTATACGCACCATGTAAGGGTCTTGTTTTGCTTTCCATTCATCCACTCTTTTACTTGGAGCACTTAATTCCTTTCCATTTGAGGTACTTATTGATAGGAATGTAGGTGTTACCATTCTTTATTCCTGTTTTTGATACATTTTTTTTTCTTCTTAAAGAAGTCCCTCCAACATTTCCCGTAATACGGGCTTGGTGGTGGTAAATTCCTTCAGCTTATTTTTGTCTGGGAAGCTCTTTATCTGTCCTTCAACTCTAAATAATAGTTTTGCTAGATAAATTTTTCTTGGTTGTAGATCCTGGGTCTTAACCTTTGAATATTTTTTTCTAAGCCCTTCTGTCCTGCATAGTTTCTTTTGATAAATCAGCTGCCAATCTTATGAGTTGTCCCTGATAAGTAACTATCTGTTTTTCTCTTGCTGCTTTTAATATTCTTTCTTTGTATTTAACCTTTGGCATTTTAATTATGATGTGTCTTGGTGTGGGCCTCTTTGGATCCCTGACTTTTGGAATTCTCTGAGCTTCCTGGGGTTTTATGTCCATTTCCTTCACCAGGTTACGGAAGTTTTCCATCATTATTTCTTCAAACAGCTGTTTGACATCTTGATTTTCTTCAGTTACGCAGATCAGATGGATATTTGGACCCTTAATAGTGTCCCATATGCTCCTTAAATTATTTTTATAGTCTTGGCATCTTATCTCTTGCCATTCTGATTGAGTGTCCTTGACTTTCCCATCCTCTAGATAGGGCATTTGATCCTTTTCTTTATTTACTCTGTTTCTCCCTTTGTTTATTTCATTTAATATACTTCTCATCTCAGACAATGTGTTCTTCATTTCAGACTGGTTCCCCTTTTATAATTTCCATTTCCAATTTTGTGTTCTTTATCTCTTTGTTGAAGTTCTCACTGAATATAACCAAAGTTCATTGAGCATCTTTATAACCAGTGTTTTGAACTCTGCATCTATTAGATTGATTACTTAACTCCATTATATCTGGATCTCTGTTCTGTTCTCTCATACGGTTTCTGTTTCTTTGTCTTCCCAGTTTGGCTGCCTTTCCGTGTCTGCTTCTATGTACTAAGCAAAGACCTTAAGTCTCTCGGTCTTATTAGTGTGGATTTGTGAAGTAGGTGGCACAGTCCTGAGAGGGGCTCAGCTACAGGCCAAATTTAGCTCAAGCCTCTGCCTCTCCAGGGCCACATGTTAATATTCAGTAAGCAATCCACAGATGCTGTGCTTATAGTTGCCTGAAAAGGCCATGCCAGAAACCAAGGCCAGCTGCCTCCAGTGTGAGTCTAGGCACTGCTCAGCAGGGAGCACCTGACTTGGTGAGGATATACTTGGATGTGGCTTGGGTGGGGCCGTGAATTGGGGGAGGTGGGGTTTCAGGGAACCCTCTGGGCAGAGCGGCCTCTGTTTTTCAGTCTGATGACCTCACGACAATGGTGGCACTGTGTCCAAGCACTGTGCGCGAGGAGGGCTCAACAGGGAACAATGGATTCCACAGGCACCTCTGTACAGAGCAAGTCTCGTCTTCTCCCTCACTCTGACAATGTCTCCCTGTAAGTCCCTGGTGCCCCCTGAGTGCAGCTGAATCGGCCCTGGTGCTCAGAATGAGGAGGCCCCTCACCTGGAAAATCCACTCATGGACGCTGCCCTTTTAAGAGGCTTCTGCCGTTGCTGCAGCCTGTCTCACTCAGCCTCTCAAGATGGGGTAGCCTCGCATCCTCGCCCTGTCCTACCTTCTGCCATTGCAGGGTGCTTTCTTGGCTTTCTTCCTAGTTGTATGGCTTGTTCATCAAGATCCCAGGTGAATTTTCCTTGCTGCATCTCCTTGTTTCCATCACAACTTTGATTTGGTCGCCAGAGAGATGAACAGAGCCTCTATCATCTATGCCATTTTGGTTCCAATTGTTATAGGTCATTCTTTTTCATGGCTGCATAGTATTTCATCATACAGATACTTTGTAATTTATATACGTAATCATTAACTATTAAAAATAAAGTTTTAGTGAATGTCCTTGTACAAAAACGTTTGGGCATTTGAATAATTCTGGAGGATAAATTTCATAGAAGGAAGATTCCTGAGTCAAAAGATTTGCATTGAAAATTGGGATGGTTACTGCTAAATTGCTTCTGGAAAAATTGTACAGATTTACATTCCCACTTTATAATTAACCCTCCCCCACCCCCACTTTCCACAAGTCTTTTTAAAACATTGTAATCTGTTGGGCAAATAATGCTTTATTTGATTCTTTGAATATTGCTGAAATGCATTAGTTTTTTATGTTTATTGGTCATTTGCTTTCTTCTGCAAGTTGCTTGTTTAAATCCTTTTTCTATTGAACATTTGGCCTTTTTCTTAGTGATTTATAGAAGTTTAAAATATTTTATATACAACAACTTGTGTTTGTTATAGATGTTCCATAACTTTTTTTCCCCAGCTGGTCACTGTGTCAACTTTGTTTATAGAGTCTTTAACCTTAGAGATTTTTAAACATTGCTTGCTATGTACAGATTAAGTCCTGAGTTTGTTTACATCAGTGTTTCAAAAAGAAACTGGAGGGCTTATAAGAATATATATCCTATATAACAAGAACAAGATCAGGCCAAGGCAGACTAAAGTTGGAATATAAAGGTGTGACCCCCAGACAACTTAGTAGCCATAAAGGCCTATCGTTGGGCACAGTACAAGTCTGTGCTTGGTCAGGAGAGAATTCATGCCTTTGTCCAAGGAGTCCTGCTCGGGGCTGGCATAACATGGTCACAGGTTCCCTCCTCCACATACTTCTCTCACATGTTAGGTGGGGAGGCTGCTCTGGCCTCTCTGACATGCCCCACCACACCCCACTCCCGTGGACCTGCCCCAGGTTGGAATCCTGTGGTGGCCACTGCCTCTGCAAAATGACTCAGAGATATGGGGTGATAGTATGTCCCAGGGATCTTATCTTATTGCCCCATGGAGCTTCTGAAGCACGTGCAGGAGGGGAACACAGTGCCTTGAGGGAGTGATCCCTGGGATCTACACCGGCCCAGCCCGGCAGCTTACAGACACCTAACCTACAGCAGGTAAACTTTAGACATTAAAGTGAGTTGTCCTTGACAGTTTACTTTTTGGGAAAACATTTAATTATTAAAGTATTGATTTTTATTTTCCAATTTGCTTTTTGTATTTTGCTGCCACTATAAGTTTATTTTCAGGTCTCAAGTGTTTTCAGAGCCTGTAGAAAGTGCTTATGTCCCAGGCACTCTAGATAAGCTCGCCCACTCAACAGGGTTTACGAGAGACCCACTTCCCAATATCCAGCTGCTACTATGACCTGGAACTCCTTCTAAGATGGGATTTACTACCTGGGGCCCAATGGACTAATTTTAGCAGGGAAACATGAGAAAAGAAACAAAATTTCTGGCTCTCTCTGCCTCCAACGCCAAGTAGATCTAGGCCTGCAGGTAGAATTTTAACAACACAAGAGGTACTTCAAGATGCTGCAAGATAGGGAATCTCAATTTAAATGGGGTACTTCTTTGACTGGCAGGGCTGGGTTAGGAGCTATTAAATATCCCCTGACCCACTAAATGAGCATCCTAGCAATTAGTATGGTTTTTAATTGCATATTAATTTTTGTCATTTCTAGTCTATCTCTCTAACCTACTAAGCTCCTCAAAGACAAGGATTGGGTTTGTTTCCTCTGCCTAGTACAGTGCCTGACACATAGTGAGTGCTTAGTAGATATTTGTTGAACAAATGAAAGTTGAATCTTTACATTCTCTCCACATGAGATTTTGCTAGACTCTCACGTAGTGATAAAACTCAGGCCCCCCACCATGGACACACTCTTAATCACCATGGAGAACTGGGGGGCATCTTAGTAAGAAAGGACAGACTTGTTATAGCATTTGGGGTTGTGTTGGGCAATTTTAGAGAATACTTAAAGACATAAAATTTAGTTTGGTTGAAGGTTGTCAAGAAGCAAGGGAAATTTAACGATTGGGCATATCAGTTTTTGTCTAGGAGGTAGGGGGACCAAAGCAGGGCTGGAGCTTTCATTGGCAATGAAGCAGTAGTCGCTCATATTAGCTGGGAGAGAAGGATATTTGATCATTTTTGAATCGCATAATGTCCTTATTTTTGTCTTGTTCTATCATGGTCATAGAGTGACCTCATCTGATGTTGACCTATGACATTGTTTATGTTCGACAGGGAACACAACAGCCTGTTGGTCCCTGTAGGCTGACCAGCCATCCCAGGTTGCTTAGGACTAAGGACATACCCAGGATGTAGGACTTTCAGTGCTAAAACTGGGACAGTCTCAGGCAAACTGGAATAATTGGTGACCCTATTGGCCAGCTATCAGCTGTCAGGGTTTTCTTTTTTTCTTTCTCACTAGGTACAATACTTCATGGAGTACTTGTCAAATTCTCCCCAGTCATTGGAATATATACATGCAGACACACGCATTCTAACATGCACATGCATACATCCACCACACACACTAACATTTATAAATGCATTCACGTGAACACACACAAACAAACACATAATGCACTATACTCACTATACATACACATATACATATATACATATATATATATATATATATATATATATATATATATATATATAATCACAGATCCCACGTACATATAACTGTATCTAAACACTGATACAAATATACTCACATCCAAATACAAACATATAAATCTAGGCCATTGGAGAGATGGGGAAAATGTAGAGGGCACCAGTGAGTGAGCCTGTGTGGATGAAGCTGGGGTTACAAAGAGAAGTTAAGGCAGGTTATGGAGGACTTTGAATAGCACATAACAAGAGTCGTGATGTCATGGAAAGAGCCCAGGATTTCAAATTGATGATCCTGATATTAAGTCACAGCTCTGCAACTTACCAGCTGTGTGACCTAGGGCAACTGATATTTCTGTGCTTCGTTTTTTTTATTTGTAAAGTGAGATGCTGTAAAGGTGTAACTAAGTTCCAGAATGTTGTAGGTGCTTAAAAACAAGTCAAAACTTGTTATGTAGGACCAAAGGTATTCGAATGGAGCCTTGACCACCCTGAAGTGGCGTTTTAGGAAAACAACCTTCATATAGGCCATTATCGTCATCATCCCATTTGAGACCAGGAAATCAAAGCCCAAAAGAAGCAAAAATATTAGCCCTGGGACTGGGTGAGGAAGATGCTTCTGTTGAGGAAGTGTCCCGTAGGAGACTTGAGGCAGGCCTGGGCTGGGGGTGTGGGACCCATCTGCCATCAGGAAGCTCTGCTTGTCAGGAGCTCTGCCTACTCTCAACAATACTGAACTGTCCTGAGGACGTGAGGCCTAATTTGCATGTTATGCAAAGCAGAGCCATATTCTTCTATATTCTTCCAGAAGGCCATTGTTCTGGTCCCTTGCCCTCATCTGTGCCCCGCAATGTCTCCAATGGGCCTTAAACCTTGCCCTTTCCTCTCAGATGGGCACAGGTGCCAGCTCTCTCCTCAGCCTTTCAGTATTGCCAAAGAGGGGCTGCAGGCTTGGTGCAAAGGGTGTTGAAATGACAGTTGAAAGATCTGGGTTCAAATTCTAACTCGGCCACTCACTAGCCATGAGGTCTAGGGCCAGTCATTCCCTTTTTTGAGGCCTGAGTTGGCCCCTCTGTTTAACGATGATAATAGCCACTTCAAGCAGTAGAGTAAGAAATAAATATAAGAATGAATGAATGTGCAAATGCCTAGCCTGGGCTTGACCCACAAAGAAGACTCATTAATGCTGGCTGAACACTCAGAGTAAAATTAATAGAGGAAGAGACCTGCATTCTAGTCCAGATGTACCAAGTGTGTGTGACCTTTGGAAAGTCTCTTAGCTTCTCTGAGCCTCAGTTTCCTCAGCATAAAATAAGAAAATTGGCCTGGATAATCTCCAGCCTCTTTTCCAGCTCTAACATTACAGAACTCTGTGATCTGAACTGTCAGAATGTCTTCCTCTGATCCCTTAAGGGCACATATCTAGAGTGTGAAGGATGTCAAGGTGGGGACAGACGCAGAGTGAGAACCCCCACCCATCCACCAAGAGATCACATGCTTTGCAAATTAAATGGTAAGGGGCTCCGCTTTGACATCTTGTTGAGGGAAGCAGATCATATGTGTGTATGTGTCAGGGGGAGTTATGGATGCTTGATAAGGGAATCAAGTGGGTCCATCTGTCAGTCACGTGCTGTTTGTCAGTCATCACTGTCTTTTGGACATCTGTTCCAAGAAGAGAGAAGAGCTCTGGGTTACACACTGAACTACAAACCAAGGTGGGCAATCATATACCCACTCTGCCTCCCAGGTTCTCACAGTCTAGTAAGGACATGCCAGGGATGAATGTTACTAGCAAAAGCACAGTTTGTGCTAAAACAAACCAACAAATAAACAAATATAGAGTAACAGGCAACTGGTATGTCCTAAAAGGGTTCTGGGTATAGTGTTGTCGAGATGGGCCACAACATCAGGTAACTGTGGTAGCACATGTGATCTGGTCTTGAGGGACAGGAAGAGTTTTTGTGAAGTGGAAATGGAGATGATCAAAATATTCCAGAGGGTGAGGTAGATGGGGAGGGGATTTTAAAACATTTCTTTAATAAATGAATGACTGAATGAATGAATGAATAACAAATATTCCAGAAGTCAAGGCTCTATTGAGCCTTGTGGGTGTGGGGGAAGAGATACCCTGAGGACGCTTAGCCAGGAGAGGTACTTGCCCACATGTGTGGAGGTTTGAGAGCTGAGTAGGAGGCAGAAACTTATGAGGAAAGGCAGAAAGAGGAAACCAACCTTTGCCTCAGGACCTCCTGTGTGCCATATATCCTCCCACACCAACGCCTCCTGGTAGGTGTTTCTTGTGTTCATTTTACAGATGAAGCAACTGAGACTCAGAAAGACCGAGAGCTGGTGACACCATTGGTGAGGGATGGAACTTGGGTTGGAAGCTGGGCCCAGAACCTCAGCCCTTCCTCTGTTTTCATCCTCTTGGAAGCTGCTTTTAGACTTTAAGGAGCAAAGAGTTCTTTAGCAGAAGGGGAAAGTCCCCTTTGTCCAAGGGAAGGACCCATTTGTCCCAGGAAGGACTGATAAGGCCTCCCTCCTCTTCTGGGCTGCCTTCCAATTGCTCTCCTGGTCAGAGAGTTCCATAATCCAAAAAAAACTGTATCCTTTCTGTTAGCCTTATCACCATTCCTCCACCCAAGACAACCAAAAGGCTCTGCTCTCTACAAACAAGGGACAACTTGCTTCCTTTCCAGGCAGGTCCCACTCCCTGCCTCCCAGTCCTCAAGGTCAGCACATGTGACATGAGGGAAACTTTGTCACTATCACAATGGGGAGAGGCTTAGTCAGGCAAAGTTCTGCTCAGATTTGCCAACAAATAATGATCTCTTGGGCAAATAAACTAAAGGCGAACCCCCAGGGAGCATTGGCTTCTTGATCCTGAGACTCGAGGAACCCTGGAGAAGGGCCACATTCACCCAGTGCTAGCCACCAGGAAATAACAATGGCTACCATTTATTAAGTGCCCACCCAGGACAGGCCTTTTGCCCACTATTTCAGTTTCTTCCAACAATTCTGTAAGGTAGGTTCAAGTCCTTCCTTCTGACTACATTTTCAATTTCTTCTCTGCTTATAGAAACAGAACTGAAGACTAGAGAGGTTGTTCTGTCCAAGGTCACATAGGTATTAAGTTTACAAAGTCAGAATTCGACCCCAGGTCTGTTGTATTCTGTTAAAGAACAAAATTCAACCGAGTAAGTGTGAAGATCTAATTGGATTTATTAAGCGATTCATGAACTGGACAGCATCCCATCTAGCAACTGGATGGTGCTCCAAGGCGGTATACAAAATGGAAGGCTTTATAGGAAAAAGGATGGGGCAAGAAAGTATTAATCAAAGAAAGAAAGGATTCTTTTTAGACCAGGAGGTATTTTGAAGGGAAAGGGATGGCAAGGGTTTTTATCACACTAGAGGAGCCTAGTTAGTTTAATATCTTCTCTCTCTTACATTCAGATTTTGTCCTGTTTTCCCTCTTTTCTCTTTTTCCTCTCTTCAGAGAAAAAACAAAATTATTTTCTTTTCCTTCAAGAAAATGTGTTTCCATTTCTTATACCATCTTTTACTGAAAACATATCCTACTTTCCTTTCATTCAAAGTTGTTTCCTTATTATTCCTTGTAGCTTTAATTCCATGTATTATAATTTTAACCCTTCGTTTCTGATGAAAACTAAGAGTTGAACAATTATGAACTGTCTTTTATATTGGCATTCTGTGGCTTGGCGAACTTATAAATGCCTTTTATAATTTCTAGAAACAAGCTTTTTCATAAAAAATTTCTCTGCATGGTATAACACGTGTAGTAGTAGACCCAACTTTATCTTTAGTTTTTCTGCAATGTGAAACCAAAAGTAGATAAACTTATTTTCAATAATTAATGTTTCGATTTTTTTTCTTTCCTATGGGAAATGATCTAGACTCTTAACAAATTCTTCAGAAAACGTTTGGGGTTTCTC
>JAQQSQ010002783.1:0-10284 GCA_028627145.1 Eidolon dupreanum | reverse complement strand
GCAAAGCAAAGCAAAGCAAAGCAAAGCAAAGCAAAGAAAATGGTCTTTTCTATCACTTAATAACACTTGCTGTACTTACTTTTAAAGCCTCTAACCTCTCATGACTAACGTATCTTATTGCATTTGAACATCAATGAGACCTCACTTAATACTTTGCATAGATTCTAGTTAGTCTGGAGGTTAAGGGGTGAATATGTCCTTTTGGTGTTTTCTCTCTGGCTGACACATTAATTTATTCAGTCTGCTTCCAGTGAATAAATTTCTGTGCCAGCCAGGATTATAACAAAAGAAGTTGGGTAAGTATGTGAATACTTTTTTTAAAAACGATTTAGTGTCGTAAAAGTTAAAGCCATGACATTTTAAGGTGTCAGTTACCGTTTATTAATTTTCTGTAAATGCATAAGGAAGCTGAATAGTCATTTCTCGGTTCTGACTTCCGGCGGATGACTGGGTGTGGGCGCCCGAGCCGTTGTCGCGCCTGTCGCGCCCCGTCCTGGAGGGCGCGGTGACGACGAAACTGCTGTTGGGTCGCAGTCCCAGAACCAGGCTCTGCTAGCGCTCTGAAACCGTAACTCGGCTTTTCTGTTGAAACTGTACCTGTTCACCGGATGAGTAATTTTGTTTCACAGATGCAGCGTTTAAAATCCTGAACCCTATGACTGTTCCAAGATTTTTTAGGCTGAATAGCAACAATGCCTTGATAGAGTTCTTGTTGGAGGTGAGAAGGAGTCTGTTTCATTGGTGGTGGGAGATAAAACGACATTCTTTACACATCTGCTAACTTCAGGCACGTAAACACGGGAGGAAATTGTCATCTTCTTTTCAAGGGCACTCCTGAGATAAGAGAACATTATCTCGACTCCAAAAAAGACGTGGACCATCACCTGAAGTCGGCCTGCGAGCAGTTCATCCAGCAGCAGAGCGTGCAGTTCGTGGAGCCGCTGGAGCACTTCATGGCGAAGGTGCGGGCCACGCGCCCCGGGGGGTTTGAGTCCGCCCTGGGTTTCCTGTTCAGGGACTGTCTCTCTGGTGGGCGCTCTGGCAGGACGAGGCGGGAAGCCCGAGTCTCAGTGACTCTGTCTGGGAGGTCACCGTGCTTCTTTCTATGGAAGCTTTTGGTTTTGGGCTTTCAGATCAAAACTCTGCTGGCGGAGTTTTTAGCTTTTAAGAGAAGAGTGCTAGTGTCGCAAAGCTAGTTGTAGCAGACCTCTGGGGGGCCGTGTTCTGTTTATCCACGTGGCGGGTGTGTGCGGGTGTGTGCGTGTGCCTGGGACGCTCACTTTTCCTGGGTTTGCACCCACGTGGCCGTAGTCACAGTCTTGCCCATCAGGGCTTCCTGTTTCTCAGATGGGTCAGTATTTTCCTCTTTGTTTGACATGCTATTTCTCCCTTCTTTTAACATGGATAATTGAGAATTGAAGGTTTTTTATGATTGCATTGTTAATTACCAGATATATGGATTTATAATTATCTGTCTCTTTCTCTGTGAGCTAAAATCCATCAGCTGGCTAATGCAAACAGTGAAAAATTCAGATCATGGCTACTTTGACTTCTCTTTATTTCAACCTAATCATTAAAAAAAAAAAAATTTAAGTGCTGTTACTAAGAACTTCTTTAATTTATTAAACCTCCACTGCTCATCCAGACATACATATATTAGAATACATCATAAAAAAATAAAAACATCACAGTCCTTTCTCTCAAATTTACATAAATGAATCTTAACCGGGGAGACAGGACGTATGTATGAAGTGACCAGAGGAGACAGCTAAGTAAGTCGTTTGTTAGTGACTTGTTGCTGGGTCCAATGACACGGATGTGCCTGAAGCCTATGATAAAACCAATATATTAACTATCAAAAATAGTACTGAAAAAAGCAGATACAGAAATGTTAAACCAGGCAGACTGCTCTTCGCCTCCCGTTGGAGTACGTTCGTTGTCAGTGGACTTCAGTCCATGCAGGTCAAGTACTTGGAACGTGTGTGTTTGACGAGTGCTTTTCCTACCACGTAAATTTACAGAGAAGGTAGTGGGAACGTTTCTACCAGGTTTTAATTAAAAAACGGTACGGGTTTTGATGCTTTGTAGTTTACAGATGAGTCGTCATAGTTTTTGCCGAGCTTGCCCTGGTGGGGGCCAGTGTGTAGGCTGCAGTGTGCGTCTAGGGCCAGCATCCGCGTTGGCGCTGACGGAGAATACCGAGATGAGGATTTTGCAAAAACAGCAGCAGAGTGAAACTTCCCATAGAAGCAAGTTGGTGATAATGACATCTAGGGTTAAAGGTTTTTTTTTTTTTTTTAAAGAAAAGTACGGTTTCCTTGAAATCGGGAGAATGAAAGCTCACTGGTGTCATTGTCCCAGCTGATCTTAGTATAAGTTCGGTAAACCCGGCACAGCGTGCATTTTGGAAGACTGGACACTTCAAACGTTTTTTAAATATTAGAAGTTCATGTAGGAAACACATTGCGGGTCTGAATTGTGTAATGGTTCTCCGTGGACGTGCCACGCGTCTGTCGCCGGGTCTGCTGTGCAGCTCCTCACACCTCTCTCTGTAGACTCCGCTCGCTGTGGGTCGGTGAGGACAGCCCCTCCTCTCACTGTCCCTGGGAAGCCACTCCCGTCCTCCTCTCAACTGCAGCGCCCTCGCTCAGGTCACTCACGGTGACCTCCCTTCTCCCTCTTCGACCCTGGTCTCTCACCGAGTTTCCAGTCAGAATACTTGGTAGGGGACCGTGCGTCCTTTCACATTATCCTATTCCAAATTCAGTCTCCTCCCCCTGTCCTGTTGGCATAGAGCGAGTCAGAGCAAAGATAGACCGTACACACGTGCGTGTGTGCGCACACGTGCACACACAGGCACAGGCATGCAGCGTACGCACTAGACACGTGATCGTTTAAGACATAGCTTCTTAGAACATACGGAGCAGACGTTTTCACTTTTTCCTGGTGAATGTTACTCCCGTTTTGAATAGCAGAGACCGCGTAAAGGTTTTAAAAGCTTTAAAATGATTTTTTTTTTTAAGGATAAACCTGCACATGTCGAATTTTGTGCCTCTTATTATAGTTGGTCTTTCGTAAGGCCACCAGTGCTTGTACCTTGATAAATGATGGTGAGAAAAACAGTATCCGCGGGCACAGGAAGGAAACAGCATTTCATCTCTCATTTGGATGATGCTTCCGGTCTCTGTAGTTACAGTTTGGATTGTTAAATCCCATCAACAAACTGTCCTCAGCTTGTTCCTGAGTTTGGAGTGATTTTATAAACATATACAGTTTTGCATAATAAAGCAAACCGTGCGAGTGTGTAGAGAACATTTTGAGGTTCTCACACTGGTTTTTGAGCCTAAAGACTCAGGTTTGATTCTGATCCCTGAGTTGGCTTTTTCTTTTCTTTTTTCTTTTTTTGAATTTTTCATTTATATTGCTCATTCCTTGGGCTATTCTTGTTGAGATGCTTCCTTTCCATTAATTCTCATTACATTCTTGATATGAGAGTGAGGAAAACAAGTTCATTAACAGATTGAGAACCTCAAGTTTCACAGAGTGATGCAGGATACACGAGGATAAACATTTCTACAACATCATAATCTGTCCAGTATAAACATCCTGATTTTTTTGTTGTTGTTGTTCAATTCATGCATTTTTTTGAGAAAAGTAAAGTAAGTTTAGAACATACATGCTCTATTGCCTTGTTTCCGGCTCTTTGGAAAAATAATGTTTTTTTTTCTCAGCGTTTGGCCGTAAGGAGTGTGATACTGCTCTCAGTGTTGGGGTGGAGGTTCATATAAAGATTTTTGGGTAACGCATTGTCTGTCAAACTCAAAAACCGTTGGTAGTTTTTCATTGTTCTAGAATGTCTTCGTACCGAATATTGCTTAAAACAAACTCTGAAGTAGGCCCTGGTGGCTGTCGTAGGGAGAGCGCAGCAGCCGAGGCAGGAAGCCGAGCTCCAGGCCGCCTGCCTCCTGCCGGGCGAGGCGCGAGTCAGCCAGTTTCAGCCTCGGTTTTCTGCCCTCCTCCTCACCGAGTTTATTGCGAGAATCAGAAGAAGATAATATGTGTAAATGTGCTTTGTACTGTAAGAGCTGCAAAGATGTTATTTTATAGTAAAATATGACAAGTCTAAAGTGAAGATATTGTTTTAGCAAAAGAATCCAAGAGCATTTTAAGGAAGTATAATCTCAAGTTTGTAGCTAAAAGCGTTTCCCCTGGTAGGACTAATTTATGCTGAAAACTCAGCTTTGTATTTAGCAATATTCCTTTTCTTTCAAACAGTTTCCTAAAGTATTGCAAGTTTATTCTTAATATTCTCTCTGAAGTTATTAATTTTCTCAGCAACACTATACCTTCCAAGTTTATTTCTTGATGTGTACTTAATAGAGTTTAACCTCTAAATTTAATGTCTGTTCTCGAAGAGTTATATAACCTACTGGGAAATCAAGATAGAAAATATGTAAACAGTAAGATGTCTTCAGCAGTGTCATTATGAGACAGTTGGGCCCCTGTTCATCCTGTAAAGGTTTTAAAAAAGATGGGGCTAATTGAGGAAAACTTTCGAAGAAAACGCTCCTTGAGATTTAATTTAAAGATAAACATATTGTGTAGGTAGTAAATAGAAATAAAAATACAAGTTTGTGTTTGTTTTTAATATATAGATGTATACAGCCTAAGTATATGTTATTACGAAATTGGTTAAATTCTGGGACAGTCAGTGGAGGAATAGGTAGTCATTACTACTAAAACATAACTGTTGCATACAAAAAAATGCCCGGCGTTTGATAAGCAGGGAAAGAAGTTTTCGTAGCACCGTGCTCCTGAGTGTGGACACATTAGTATGTTTACCTATTTATGCTGGGAAATTTGGGGGAGCAGTGCTGGAATTTGGGTGACTCGGCTGCTGTGCTCCTCCTATGACACCCACACCAGCCCAGGCCCTTCGGGAGTTTGTTTCAAGCAACATTCAGTACAGTGACATTCCAGAACAATAAAAAACTACCAGCGGTTTTTGAGTTTGATAGAAAATCTCTGACCCAAACGTGTTCCTGTGAACACCGACCCCGCACTAACCGCGAGCGTGTTTTTCTCTTCACAGTGTCTAATGTGAATCGTACGTATGATTTGCTTTTAAAAGTCGCATCTCACAATGCGAAGTGAAGACATGACGAGGAGTTGAGTAGTAGGAGGAAGCGGTGGTTTTATACCTACGTCAGCATGAGCAAAGGCCTGGAGGGGCCCAGAAGTGTAACGTGGCAGGAAGAGAGAGAAGGGTAGAGAGCTTCGGTTAATGCTACGTCCTGTCTGTGCCTCTGCCTAAGTGTTCACGTGTCCTTCTTTTTACTTCTTTTTTTAGGCGAGGCAACCCTTGGTTGACCTCACAGATTGCAAGGACCTTGTCAGCTTACAATCCCTTATATTTTATTTTTTACGCCTACAGCACCTGGTCTTCCTAGGTGGTCTCCCATCCAAGTACTAACCAGGCCCGACCCTGCTTAGCTTGCGAGATCAGACGGCATCGGGCACGTTCAGGGTGGCGTGGCCGTAGACCCGTGTGTCCTTCTTTATGAGAAATCTAGACTTAGTGCTCCAACTTTGCTAATGAGACTCTCTGGTGAGGCCAAGGTCATGCCCATGGCCTGGACCTTTGGCACCTAACAATTTATTCTTAAAAAACGTTTTATGCAGTTTCTGTCCTTCGCCCTTCCCAGCTATGCCTTGACCCCGCCATAATTTGCCATCTTAAGAACGGTCTTGTCTACGGCACTCTCTTTCCTTTGGTTTTGCTTCTCTGTACCGATGCTGAGGAATAAAGAGAGGTGACCAGAAGGTGGGCATCCACGTCTGTGCCCGCAGCACTGGTTGGCCAAGTGTGCCTTTTGATGCTATTTGAAAATCTTGTGTTTTTAAATAACAAACATTCTGTCTGCCTATGATACAGTGAAGGACCCTCTAGGTACAAAACAGGTTTCACCCAGCTGCCGACACTTTTCCGAGGACGTACAGTAATAATTTAACAGCACCGTAACTGGCCACCTGCTCAGAGGCCTGTTCTGTGTTGACGTTTCTCTCGGCCATTTTTCTCTTCCCAGCCTGAGAGGCTTCAGGCCCAGCGCCTCAGGACCCTGGTGTGGCTTTTTGCAAGATGACATTTGCCTCGAAATCACGAGTGAGGTTCTGCTCCGATGTGTTTTCTTTCAGGCTTGCGCATCTGATCATCATTACGTTTCAATAGGTTTGAATGGTGCTCTGTGTCCTCGGAGAGAAGTACTTGTTTGTTTAATTCATTATCAGTGACATGGACCTGGTTTTCTTTTTGTCTCTTCTGCCAGGTGTCAGCACTAAGAACGATGGCAAGTCAGGGAGGACCCAGGTACACCCTCTCGCAGCAGCCTTGGGCACAGCCAGGTACTCATTCTCAGTTTACTGTTTGGGGCGTCTTGGTTTAGAATGTGGGTTCGCGTGGATACCGTCCTTGGCTCTGACTCCCGGAGCTGCCGTCGGGCTCCTCGCCGTGGCCGGGTGAACACCCGTGGCTGGGGCTGACGTCTTAGCTGGCTCGTCCTACCCGTATCTCAGCAAGCACTTCAAGGAAGGAAGAGGGGAAAACACAGACACACACAGCCAGTCGAAAAAAGTGGCTTCGCTGGAAACACCGTGGGTCTGCCGGTTCCCGTACGCCCACTTTCATTGCGCTGACGTCTTAGATGAAAATACTGTGTTCGATAGTATGAAATTAGGGAAAGAATGCATCTCTTTTCAAGTCTTATATGAAGGAATGTTGGCATTATTTTGTTCCACGTTTTATGCAAGTTACACTCTCTGTTTAACATTTTATAGAGTGCAAAAATTATAAAAATCGTGGCGTCAGCAGGCAGTATTGTCTGATTGGCAGACACGCTAGAGATGCTCCTGGTCTTACTCTTTCCTAAATGTAAATTTTTTGTGTGTTAGAAGGTTTTTTTGTTTTGTTTCATTTTGTTTTTGACTTTAGCATTAGATGTTAGATATTTAAAATCATGACTAACTTTCTGGGTTATTTTTGGCATGTTTTGTCACATTTTAAGTTGCCATTAAACCACAATAAATAATTGTTTAGACTGGTATTTCTAGCCATCCTCTTGCCCATGCCGTGTTAGAGGTCCTTCGAAACTAAAAGGCAAAATGGCGAGAGGCTCAGTGTTTTAATTGTGTACAAGCCGTGTCCAAGCTGGTGGGGAAGCTTTTTGCTCACAGTGAGAGGGGCCCAAAGAATGGGGTCTGGCTTAGCGCCCACGAGCAGTCGACCGTCTGCAGGCCTGAGATCTGGAACTCGGTTTTTAATACGTTTTTTCATACAAAAGAATGTAATGTCCGTCAGGTATATATTTCTTTTGGGAAAAAGAATTGAGGCCGTTTTAAAATTTACAGTGATTATTATGTAATGCCTCAGGTTAATTTGAAGTTGAATTAAGAAGTTGAAAGAGTAGCAGTGTATCTCTCGGAAGATTTGTGAATGTAGAGAAGTATCGATTATATTCGAAGTGAAGGCAGGATTTCGTTTCAAAAGTTCGTCACGTGAACGTGTTGATGTCACTGTAGGTTTGCACTGCTTTGCTTTATTGCAAATAAGCTTGATGACATGCTTTAGGCCTTTGATTTACTTTGAGGGGGGCAGTGAATGTTCTGCCGTCTTTATTGTTTTAAACCTTTTTATCGTGCATGAGATGGAAACGCCGACAGAGAGCATACCTGATGCTGGAGTCCTTTCTGTGAGGGGACAGGAAGCCAGGTCCTTTTACTGACATTGCTGGGGATTCTAACTGTAGCTGGCCGGGTGGTGGCCGCCTGCTCCGACACCTCACCGTCCCAGACTTGTCAGTCTGCCACTCCGCGCGGTTCCGAAGGAATTCTGATCATCTTTGTATTAACGGGGCCTTGGGGTCGAGGTTTCAGTCACGTATAGAGCTTATTTAGAAATAGGAGCTGACTATTTTGAATGTTTATGTAAATGAAACTCTGCGTGTAATCTTTCTTAAAACAGGTGGAAACCAACAAACAGGCAGAGGCACATTTAGCCAAGGCCAGGGGCTGGGTGCGTAGCCCCCGGGGGGAGGCCCCCTTTCACCCGAACGGGCGGCCACGTGCTCAGGCGGAGCCGGGGGACTGCCAGTGTGAAGCGTGTTGTGCCCCTGAGCCTACTGGAGTCGTCATCAGTAAAGGTGAAAAGAACTGACAGAAGGGCAGGTTTAGACAGGGCTTGCTGTTCTGTCACGTAGGCGGTTTTGTCACGGAACCCGTTTGTCGCGTAAGCTGTTCTGTGTCTAAGTGAGGAGATGACGGTTAAGGTAGCCGTGACTTTTTGTTCATCTAGTGTGTCTGCTGTCCCATTTAGCCGCACGGAGCTGTGGGGTTGCTTTTTCTTACTCTGCAGTACAAGAAGCCCCTGCTTCAGTGTCAAAGAGGGATGCGGGGGCCTCCGAGGCGAGAGCGTCAGGCAGTCTGGGAACTCGTCCGGGGCCCCTGGGAGCATGGTCTCCTGGTTCACGCAGACCTGATCAGGCCCCGGGGTCGCTTCATGCTAAACTCACGGGGGTCGAGTTATAAAGTAGGGGGCCCTTCTGTTAATTTGCTCTGGGAAAGACGCCGTTTTGGAATTGGGGGACAGCGGTCCGCCCTCATCCTCCGGGGTGCCGTGTGGGCCCCTGCGGGCGCTGAGCCCTGCGCCTGCTGTGTCCCGTCCGCCGTGTCCCAGTGGCAGCGTCACCGCCCTTGCACTCGGGGCCGTTCGTAGGTGGAGGGCGGTGACCGGAGCACAGGCACTGCGGGCCTGAGACGGCGGCTGCGTGACGAGCGGGCAGGCCGTGGCCAGAGCCGGGAGACCCGGCAGAGGGGCGAGCCACGCCCTGGGCAGGGCACAGCGGGTGGCAGATGTCACACGGCTCAGCACAGGGCACTGCTGAAAACTTATGAAAACTGGAATTTTCCATTTACTATTTTTGGACTGTGGTTACCTGAAGGTAGCTGAAACTGTGGAAGGTGAAACCGCGGGTGGGAGGGGACCGGACTTGCGTTGCTGGGCTCCACACGCCCCTTCTGGTGATCAGGGGTCTGAAAGGGACTTAGAGACCCTCGAAGTGGTTCCGTGACGGTGGCACCAGAGCCTGTGGCACTGGTTGTCTTAAAGGAGATTTCATCTGCTCCATGAAACGTGAGCAGCTCCTGGGTTACTGTTCTTTCTTCTTGAGAGCATCGGTGCCCTCGTACCCTGCCCTACCAGAACGCTCCTCAGTTCTAAAGTGTTTTTTTTTAATATGGTATAAAACTTGAATTATGAGAAAGTATAAAATGGAAAGTAATTCTCTTCTTTACCTCCAAACTAGTCCTCTTGAAGGTAACCACTATTAAAAGCGTCTTTCCCCAAACTGTTTATGCATAAAGTTGCACATGTGGGCCTGAGACGCATGGTACGGATGAGATTGTGCTGGATCCTGTTCTTCCCCGCCCCGTGTCTGGGAGCCCCGTCTGCCCAGTCCGTCCAGCTCTCCCCATCCTGTTCCCTGGAGACACAGAGTATATCTCCCTGGCACAATTTCTTTAATCGTTTTATTTGTGGTATTTAAGTTCCTTTTGGTTTTTTGTTTTTCCAACACTCTTTAGTAAGCGTCCCTGGCTGTGAGTATATCCACGGTGACTCTAGTCGGGCATTTCTAGCAGCAGGAACGTTGAGTGGAAGAGCGTGTGTTTGGTTTTGCCTGGCGTTGTCTAATGAACCCCCCTCCACAGGCCGTCTCACACCCCTCCAGCTGTGGGCAAGGGGCTTGTTTTCCCACACGCCTGCCAAACTAGATATGTTCACAGCTTTGTGATTTTTACCAATCCGAAAACACCTCAGTTGTTTCAACATGCATTTCTTTACTTATGAGTGAGGTTGAGGATGTTCGAAGTCGTGAGTTTTTTCCTTGGTGGCGTTCTGGGTGACTTCCCCTTTCAGATTCTTCATCCAGGTCTCCGTTCTTCTTTTCCATGTTGACTTCTTTCAGATGCTTCACCTGAACTACAGAATTATTTCAGTAACAATCTTCTGGAATTCTGTTTCCTTCTTGATAATGCAGTCTAAGAATCTAACACATGAATTTTTAGTTCCCATTAAACATGTGGTTATTTTCTGAATGATCTTAATAAGTCAGGAGCATCTCTCTCAGTGAGTCAGTCTGCAAAGGAATAAGCTCACCTTTTAGTTTACTTTAACTCTTACTTCCAAGTTCCAAAGGCTGCATATTACAGCCCTGTGACTGTCCCAAAACCTGC
>JAQQSQ010002782.1:0-10284 GCA_028627145.1 Eidolon dupreanum | reverse complement strand
AAAAATACAGACAGAATCTTAAAAATAACCAACATACTTTTAAAGAAGCCAAAGGTCAAAGGAGAAAGCACAAGAGAAATTATAAAATATTTTGAACTGAATAAAAATAAAAACACAATCAATATCATTTTAAAAGGTGCTTCTAAAGGGCTCAGAGGGAAATTTAGATATTCAGAAGAAAAGTAAGAAAAAGAAGAAAAAGCTCAAAACTGGAACCTTAGCTTCCTCTTTAGAAACTAGGGAAAAAATGATGAACTAAAACCAAACAAAAAAATAAAAAACAAATTAAAAATAAATCTAAAATAAAGACTAGAGCATAATTTAATAATACTGTGATAAAAACAATACAGCAAATCAATGCATTTAAATTTTGGAAAGATACTTAAATAGACATAATTTGATCTAGAATCCTTAAGACATTTTTATGTTATTTCATTACAGTGATATGAGCTGTGACCTACGTATATGACACTAGGATGGAATGTCATATGGCATCACAGAATCAAGAAGGAGGCATGCTTGATTGTAAACAGCTCTTTCACAAACTAGGGTATTTAAAAAATGTTTGTGATGATAATCCACGGAGAGTAATTATTATCTGTGTTTTCTTCCTTTGTAGTATCAGTTTAATTTAACTTGTTTTTATATTATTAGGGTTTAATGATTGATTTGGAACTTGAAAGACCCATTCTCCCGGGGATTAAATTACAGTATAAGTCTCTAACTGTACTGGTTGTAATGTCTTCAGCAGCTGGGAGGAAATGTCTGTTCTTCAGGTTTGTTAGCTAGAACCAGGCTCTGGTAACTTGAAAAGGAAACGGATATCTTTGCTCAGCAAGCAATAATTGAAAAGATATAGCTAATTCATCTCTCTCCTATTAGAGAACATTTTAACAGTAAACATATTCCTGTGCCCTTACTATTTTAAATGTGTTGTCTTTAATATTGAGAGTTACTTTTGGTAAAATAAGAACAATTTATTTTGCAACATCAAACTATGATATATATGAAAGAATATAAAGAAATGATAGCCCAATCCTCTGTCTCTGTCTCTGTTTTTTTCTCTGTCTCTGTCTCTCTTCCGCTTTCTCTGTCTTTCTCCACAACAATTTTGCCATGGCATCTGGAAATTATGACCGTGGAGGTGCTCCTTAATTGTCACCCTAATTCTAAGGGTTGGATTTATGTGCCTGAGATATGGTGATGGATAGAGAGTCAGGACATGTGAATTATTTCTGCTCAGTAGAGGAGGTGAATTTTTTTAAGATTTGTTTTGGGTTTGTCATAAATCTATTTCTTATTATTAGCTTAGAACTTTAGGAAGATACTTTTCCAAGTTGATTTCTCTGTTTCAAGTCTGTATTGGGCACATAATTCTGTTTTTTTTTTTTTCTTTCCTAGTCAGGTAATGAGAAATCCATGACCCCAGGAAGGTGAATTGTTTTCACTTCTTTAAAATTGGTTCAATATATGGAGTAAATACCAGCTTACATCTCCAGTCTATAATCTCATTGCTATATATATTGTGTAACATCATGTGTATACTCCTCCTGTCTAGGAGACAGTGCAGAAAATAAAATTTCTCATTCTCCATATGCATTTTCTTTAGCGACAGGTCTGAATGGTAGATCTCACTTGCTTACAACATACAATGTAATCACCACCCCCAAACAACTACCAGAGAACCTGGTAAAGTTTTCACTTACCTCGTTTTCAATATGGTTAAAAGATTTATCTTTCTAGAGTTGTAGCCAAACCAAGGTGGTGACATGATATTTCTGTCATCTATATTTTCCAACACCATTTTATTTAAACCTACATTACACACCAGGGGTACTAGGTATTTTTAAAAAACAACCATCTTCAAAACGTCATTTCAAATAACACGATAGCTTTCTACTTTAGATAGGATATATTTCAACAATTGCTCTATTTTTGACAATTAATTTTTCCAATTGTAAATATGATAAACGTGCAATGTAGCTTTGGATATAGTGTTAACAATTTGTAAATGTTATTTAACATTTCTTATAATAGCTTCCTAAGATTAAAATCTCTCATAAAAAGTATCAGATAGCTTTTATCATTATCATGGTTAAGAATTTGGCTATAGGATGCCTATGCTCTCCAAAAAGGCTTATACAAGATTTATATCTTTCTGAGCCATTTTGATATTGGTCACTATCATTATAACTAATTTAATTGCTTTGTTAATTTGATAAGTAAAATTATGATGAAATTGAGAATATATTTTAAATATGTTTTGTTTTTTCATTCTGCTTAATTCCAAATTTAAGGAGTCCTAGTGAACCAGCAATTTCAAAGAAATTTGTCATGTTCCCTAACAAGGGAATTGTACATGACTTCACATGTTGCAAATTTATGCTACCAATAGAACTAAATAAATTACTGTATATTGTATAGGACAGAAATTATTACACTTTTATGGGAACAGGAGATGATCTCTTATGGTTTTAATATGAACGGTTGAATGTTTTACAAAGTCTATCAAAACACCTAATTCGATTCATCAGCTCACGTTATTGTGGTAGATAACAGTTGAGAATCATAGATTTCCTCTGATACTTTGATGAATTTTGATCAGTGGAATCCTCAAGACATCGAACATCTTGAATCATTTGACAATTATATTTCAATTACATACACTGTTTGATAATATTGTTATATTTTTCTTAAGTTTATATAAAGTTGTGTTTTCATTCTTATTCTCATTTCAGAAGAAACACGGAACTTATCATTTGGTTTCCAACCTGACACATGGTGGAAATGGGAGAGGAGAATTGTACCATTGTGACGGAGTTCATTCTTGTAGGATTATCAGATGTCCCTGAGCTGAGAGTCTTTCTTTCCCTGCTGTTCCTTCTGATCTATGGGGTCACGGTTTTGGCCAACCTGGCCATGGTTGCGCTGATTCAGGTCAGTTCTCGACTCCACACTCCCATGTACTTTTTCCTCAGCCACCTGTCCTTTGTGGATTTTTGCTATTCTACCACCATCGTGCCAAAGATGCTGTTCAATAGCTTAAACAAGGATAAAACCATCTCCTTCCTTGCATGCATGGTTCAATTCTACTTGTTTTGTACATGTGCCATCACTGATGTCTTCTTGCTGGCTGTGATGGCCTATGATCGCTTCTTGGCCATCTGTAGCCCACTCCTGTACATGATCAACATGTCTCAGAAACTGCAGGTTGTGTTGGTGTTTAGCTGCTACCTCTGTGGGACTGTGTGTTCTCTGATTCACTTGTGTTTAGCGCTTGAGATTACATCCTACAGGTCAAATGTGATAAATCACTTCTTTTGTGATCTGTCTCCGATCTTTAATCTTGCCTGCTCGGATGTCACTCTGAATAAACTTATGGCTTTCATTGTGACCACTTTCGTTGAGATCATCACCATCGTGATCATCCTCACCTCCTACTTGTTTATTCTCATCACCATCTTGAGGATGCGCTCTGCAGAGGGGAGGCGCAAAGCCTTTTCCACCTGTGCCTCCCACCTTACAGCCATCGTTGTCTTACAGGGAACAGTCCTTTCCACTTATTGTCACCCCAGTTCAGGCAACAGTGAGGATAAAGACAAGGTGGCTTCAGTGTTTTACACTGTGGTGATTCCCATGCTGAACCCCCTGATCTACAGCTTGAGGAACAATGACGTGAAAGAAGCTCTCAAAAAAATCTTGGGATCCAAATTATATTTTGAGAAGTTCTTTTCTTAGCTAGAATCAAGATTTCATCGGAGAGCCTTACAGAGGGGGTTGAGGGGAGGATATGAACGAAAAGTAAAAAATAGGGAAGAATTTTACATGCTAGAGAACGATATATGCTTTTTTAGTTTCCACATTTTTGTCTTAAGTCATATCTTATCCTTTTTATTGGCTGTTTCAGACACTTCTGCTACCATGCTGCTGTTCTCCAGTCTCTAATTGCTTGAAATAAATTTTGGAGTTGTGTTGTTAGACTCAGTTTTCTGGGTTGAGATAACATAAATATATTTCCAAAAAAGTGCACATAAAAAGACATGTCTTTTCTATCATTGTTAATGAATAAAACCATTCTTATTAAACTGATTTCATTTTATTTACATGAGATGAAGATACATTCGCCTTATAGTCTGTTTTCTCATGAAAATTTGGAGTAATTTCCTACATGTTTATGTGTATTTTGGGGTTTAACTTTTTACTTGGTTATGATTATTGTCTTTTGCATTACTTTTTCTATTGCAAGATTATAATTGTAGAACTTTTGAAACCTACTCTTCTTCAAAACAGAGATATCATCCACTTTTATAATAAAACTTTCATAAAAATTAAATGACGTAACTCAGTTCTTAGGACAATATATGGTGTAACTGATTAACAACTTATCTGATGTTATTGCTATTGTTGTTCCTTTTCCCTTTTATTCCTTATTCTACCTTAATTCTTGATTAAACAAGTTGATTGTGTATTTGATAGCACACCTTTTTAAAGGTGTTGTGTTGTTGTTAATTTTTTATTTTCTCTACCTGAAATTATTTTAAGCATTCGGTATACTTTATAAATTTATTATAACCTAAACTTATTGTATGTATTTTCTATGGCTTACTAAAAATTACTAAAAATTTGGTGGCTTAAAACACTAGACCTTTTTTCTCTTATTGTTCTAGGGTCATAAATTTAAAATCAATATTATTGGGCCAAAATCAAGGTGTCACAAAGATCACAATCTCTCAGGGTCATATAAGGGACAATTCTTTCTGTATCTCTTTCGGCTTCTGGTTGCTGCAGACATTCCTTGACTTACCGTCATATTACTTCTATCTTCAAGGTTAGCATCTTCAAAACTTTCTCTGCTCAATTTTTATTACATTTTCTCATGCATGTGTGTGTGCGTGCATGTGTGTGTGTGTGTGTGTGTGTGTGTGTGTGTGAGTGTGAGTGTATGAATAAACCTTTGCCTCTCTGTTCTAAATGCCTGAGCACAACCAGATAGATAGTCCTAGATAATCTCATCTCACTATCCTCAACCTAAACACATCTCCAAATGACCATTTCCCAAATAAGGTGGCACTTACAGGTTCTGTGAATTAGAACCTGATATGTGTGAAGGTCCTTTTTCAAACAGCACACACTCACCTGTTAGAATCTAAGTCATAATTGACTTTATCTATGTTCCTACAATGTTCACACTTTGTTGGATTTAAATATAACAAAACTGCAAGGACCTGGCCCATAAAATGCACACTTATTAATGTTCCATAAAAAGAAAACCTCCGAGTGCAAAGGTCTTTTAGAAATATTCCAAATGAAATAGGAAATTTTTTTACCCTTGATCCTCTAATTAGAACAATGTTATTCAGTTTTGTACTTGTGATATATTGGGACAGATAATTCTGTGCTCTGTCTGTCCTGTGCATGATGAGGTGTTTAACAGCTTCCATGGCCTCTACCCATTACATGCTAGAACCACCCTTCCCCACATTTGAGACAAGCAAAAATGTCTCAGGTATTGTCAAATCTCCCCTAGAGAGCAAAATCTTGAGCTGGGAGATGCTTAACTAGCATATGTTAATGTACTAGAGCTCTAATCTACTCAGAGAAACCTTCACTATTGAACTTCCCTGTGTTTAAGAAGCTTTATAAGTACCTAGGACTCACATTTTAGGCAGTTACTAATTTACCTCTCTGTAATGTCCCAGAGATCTTTGATTTTAGGGTTTCAGGGACACCGAGTTACTCTTACTCTAGCATGGATAAATATTGGTCTCCATATCCTGCTAAGATATAGTTATACTTTTTATATCAAAAGGCTGATTGTTTTATTAGCAAAAAAGAAGTCTGAATTATATTCAGCTTCACAAAAACATAGAATGTCAAATTTTGATTTTCTTTCCAATGTTACTTTGTAAGTAACACTTCCAGTTGGCTGGGAATAATCGAGGGACCCTGAGTCCTCCTCAGACAAGTCTGAAAAGAAACACAGTTTCTTTTGTATTTCTTCAAGTGGTTTTATTTACATATATAACGTGGTTACTGTCTTCCTTGCAAACTATAGAGGTTGATATGTATTCCTCATTCCCTTACTTATTGCTTCTCAATTTCTTGGTGGGTACTCAGCTTCTCCTATTTTTAGTGGGTCTCTACTTTTGCACAAATGGGACTTGGTGAAGGGTTCATGGCCAGTCACCAGAGAACCAATGATTGGATTCTGAGTGGATGCTAGTGAACTAGTGACTTAATGTTGGGATTTTGCTGGAATTATTATGAAAGAAGGATTTCTTTCTGCTGAGATTAATCCTCTGCATACATAGAAGCTCAAAAGTTCTCATATCCCTCTTTCCCAAGATATATAGAATCCAACCCCATCGCAGTCTAATATTCACTAGGTAACAAACTCTCTCTAAATCTCATTTTCAAGTTTCCAGTCATGTGACACGCTTTCCAATCTCCATTGCTTGTGCTGTTTCTTCTGCTGTCTCTCATTCACTCTTTGGCATTTGCCAAATTCTTCATGTTCAGTTGAAATTATCCTCCTTTTCTGTTTTGTACCTAGAATGCAGCTTGATACAAGCTATTCATGGAGTAAATGTATGTACTGAATGATGACTTTGATCTCTTCTGGCCTTGGATGACCAGAACTTCACTTCGACATGATGCACATATAGCACATATCAGAGGCATTAGCTTTATTTGTAATGGGTTTTCCATCTACATGTTGACTCCAAGATCTCTAATGCTCAACAGCTAGACAGATGCAGTTTTGTTTCTTTCCAGTTTATTCCAACATCTTCCCACATACAATACTCTATTAGTTGTTTCATAAATTGCTTTTGAGCTGGTGAAATCAAATTAGATAGTAAATATCACAATCTAATGTTCTATATAATAAACTCTTTTGAGAGCTGAACATATACTTTTCTTTGAGACATTCTCAACATGTAGAAGCACACATTATGTCATTTCATTTTGTGTTTAATCAGCTCCCAAGTAGAACTGTTTAATTGCCCACATAAATTTTCCCACTGGGATTTGTATATCAGTGTGTGTGTTCCTGGGATTTGATGTGAGATTAAGAAGCTAATCTCAAAACCTCTAAGCAAAATATAAAAGGTCTTGCATTATCTTAGGGAACCGTAGCTGTCCTAAGGGAGGCACAACTTTTTCTATGAGCTTAGGATGCATACCCAAATGGAGAATAAAAAATGTTGCAATGGGTCAATTAAAAAAATTTAAGTCTCAAAATTACTTTTTCCATTGTAAAATGAACGAAGGCTGACAACAGTGTAGTAAGATAAGGTGAATGAAAAGAGTGATCTGGTGAGTATTCGCTTAATCTTAACATATTAAAGCTCAATATTAAATGTTCATCTTCTTAAACTCACTTATTTTAAACATCGGAAACTGATGTTTTGGGGAAAATATACTTAGAAAAACACAGGTTTTAAATCTTCAAGTTATTTCCACCCAAAACAATAGCAACAACAAAAAACGTCCATTTAACACATCATATTCTTAAAATAATCCTCAGCATTCCTGGAGGGAATTTTAAGAAGAAAGATGTCGAAGCTATCACACGAAATAGAGAAATAAGGTTTATTACACATTGAAAAATCTTTGATTTGACAACTAGGATGTAGTTTGGGATGTGGAGCAAAAAGGGTTTTAGGTTGTTGGAACAAAAATCCTAGTTAAGTAAGCTGAGGTGAGAAAGTGGAAACCTGTGTGGATGTCAGTAAGAAAATATTGCACTGAAATGAAGGACAATAATGGAGGTAGAAACAGGGCAATATTCTTCAAGATGAAATTGACTTAAACATTGCTATGTGCTGACAGTTTCTGAGATAAAGATTATTAATAATAACTGTAATAGTAAAGATTAATAGTAATAATTAATATGTATCTTAATTGATGTGAATAGTCAGAGTTGGGTGTACCGTTGATGGGATTAGCTTCATAGAGAAGCGTGTTGTTCCTGAAAAAGGAAAAGGAGAGAGGGAATCGTCAATGAATTCAAATGCTTATACAATGACTCAGCGAGAAAGTTGAGGGTATACTTATTTGCTATTTTACATTTTCCTCCACAATATAGAAATCATTTTCTGTTAGTGAGAAGAAGGCTGTAGAATGAGACCTAAAAAGAATTATGAAGGTTTGTAATAGCTATTAAATGATGGAAATAGCTGTGTATATCATGAGGTGTTAAAGAAAAATTATGTATACATGAATATATATATATATATATATCACATATATATATCATACATATATATATTACATATATATATCACATAGACATATATATAACAATATAGTGACTTTAATATGAATGTAAAATAAACATGTGTCAGTGATTTTACTTAATTCATTAATTAATTAAGTAGTTTTTATTGGTATAAAATAGTTCAAAGAAGTACAAATCAGCAATTTACAAGTAAGCATAGAAATGGATACAAAACTGGCTTTTTCATGGGAGGGGGAAAGCAATTATCTCTATATGGGGCAAAATGTGAATGTCTATACACACATGTCACTTAAATTGCTATCACTTATCTTCAACTTACAGAATTGTTATTTAGGGCAAAGGAAAGAAAAGGCAGAGTTAACTCAGAGAGGTAGTTAGATGAGCCTTACTCTATATCCTTTACTAATATTCACTACTAGGACATGGAAACATTCCTGATTATCAGTATCATATTGCCTGGGTTGAATTGAATAAATTTGTAAGCATGAGAATTTCTCTATTTGTATTCTATAGCTTGGATTCCATATGATATAAAATAGTTGTCTGGATTGACTCAGAATTGTCATATTTCCAGCTTGTGAACATAAAAGTCACAAGATGGTCAGGATATGGGGGCTGGAGAAGGACATTCATTTAACACATAATTTGACAAGAAAGAAACTATTCTTCTTCTGTTATAAATGATGAAGCTGAAACTCAGTGATTAATTGGCCTGCCCAAGATTTCAAACTGCTGTGTGACAAAGCTGACTCGGTCACTTTTTTAACTACTTCTGAATCTTCTTTCTATTTTTCAGGGGATGTCAAACAATTCTAAGGAGTTCTTTTGTTCCACAGAGGTGAAGTCACATTCAAGGTGAGAAATATAGAACTTCTGTTCCTCTGCCTATACAAGGCTTCACTTGGAAAAGCAGTGCTTTATTTGTTATAGAAATAAAAGCAACACAAATGGAATGGAGGCTATGTATTCAGAGTTTGCTATATGACGCTTTGGTTAACTATTACTTGATATTGGTGAAAGAGGAAAGAATTGAAGAAAGGCTGAAGCTCACATTTAGGTTTCAACTACTGGTTTGATGGTGGCAGCATTTAATGTGGACAACGATAGCTTTAAGAACTAGGTGATAATTTATCACTTTAGCTAAAAATTAAAAATCTATATATTTTTTACATTAACTGTAGACATGCCTAAGAGTTATTAGAATCCTCGAGTAGATTTAGAATTACTCTTTTATTTGTTTTGTCCATTTTCTTTTCTTTCCTTTTTTTTTTTGGTTTATGTTGAAGTTATTATTAATGTTGCCATTATTACTCTGTCACAATCGCAGAAGTCCAGGAGCACTTCAGAGAATGACGTTGATGAACGGCACTATGAAAACGAATTCTTTCTCTTGGGATTTTGCGATCATCCGGAACTCCAGAGTGTTTTTTTTGCTGCATTTTTTTTCATCTACTCTGTTACCCTGAGGAAGAACCTAGGGATGATTTTGTTAATCACAACCAGTCCCCACTTGCACACCGCTATGCATTTCTTCCTCTGCATATTGTCCTTGATGGATGCATGCTACTCTTCTGTCATTGTCCCCATGTTTCTTGTGGACTTGGTTTCTGATAAGAAGAGTATTTCTTACTATGGCTGTGCTGCATTGTTATATTTTTTCTGCTCTTTGATTGACATGGAATCTTCCCTCCTGGCTGCCATGGCTTATGACCGAGTTATAGCAACCTGTAATCTACTGCTTTAAACTGCTATTATGTCCAAGAGGATTTGCTGCCAGCTTGCTATTGGAGCATTTTGGGGAGGCACCATGAGCTCAGTAATTCACACTGCTAATACCTTTCATCTGTCTTTTTGCTCCAAAGAAATTAACCGCTTCTTTTGTGACATCTCCCCACTCTTCTCTCTGTCCTGCACTGACACCTACAAGCATGACATTGTTCTGGTAGTGTTTGCTAGTTTGGTAGAGGGTATCTGTCTTCTAACAGTTCTTCTCTCTTATGTCTGCATCATAGCAGCTACTCTTAAGATGGGTTCTGCCAAGG
>JAQQSQ010002781.1:0-10285 GCA_028627145.1 Eidolon dupreanum | reverse complement strand
TAATGTCTGAACACCCAAACCTTCAGAATACTAAATCTGCTTATGAATCACTGCAGGGGCGACCTGGAAATGCTTCCCATACAGCACCTGTTGACACGCGTCCTTTATCCATCTTACCTGCAAACGCAAAAGCTGCAACGCCCAGTCCCACAGCTATCAAGCTTCTTGCCTATGGGGGAGAAAAGATGACCACAGAGTGTTACGCGATGGGTTTTAAAAGCAAAGATTTTTTAATAACGTGAATGATTATGCTAAGTCCTAGATTTTCTTCAAGATCTGCTGAGAACAGAACTTAGAACAGCTGCCCTGTGTATGGGATTACATTTGCTGTGCACCATATCGGTCCATTTTCAGTGAACTAGAATAATTCTAGGTTTTCATTTAATTTCTATATATTTGAATTCATTCTAACGAAAAGCTTTTATGTTACCTGTTGCTAAAATGTTTCCTACAGACTATTCGTAGTGGGTTTAATATATTAATCTTCCATGCAGATAAAAGGCACATATTCCCTCCTCCATTATACTTGCCATATGCAACGGCATTTGCTACATGTAAAAACTTAGTACAATGTTAGATGCATATTTAGCAAATCAGTCAAACTTCCAAAAACTATATAGAAAGATAAACACAAAAAGCCTTACATCCTTTAAAAACAACAAAAACAAACTCAAATTACGTGGTTAACTAATGATAAATAATTTAAAAGCTAGTTTATTTCTACCTTTCTAGAACAATGTAAAAATGTTAAAACTAGAGCCAAGCATTTGGAATCTAAGGTTATGAACTCAGTCTGATAAAACTCTATTTTAAATTGGTATGTGTTCCATATTATTCTATGCTTTTTCTCCTTAACCATTTCAGGAAAGCATGTAACTCGCAACAGAAAAAGGTTTATGCAGCAGAGATCAATGGCTGCCCAACACGCATGCTCCCTTTCTTCTGTGGAATTCCTATTTTCAGCCCGACATGTATTTCCAAGCCTCCCTTAGACTCAGGTATGGCAAACCAGGTGTCAGGTTATAGGACATAAGCAGAGTGGTGTGTGTAACTTCCGGCAAGTCGTTCGGGGAAGTGGGTGACCATCCTTCTTCTTTTCCATCCCTCCTTCCCACTAGCCTGACTGTAGACCTTATACCTGGAGCAGCCATCTTGGATAAAAAAGGAAAAAAAATGAGACGAAAAGGGACTGTGTCTGTGATTGTGGACCTGCCAGAGGACCCTGGACTGCCTTTATCTGCATGAGGTACAAATAAAATCCTGTCCTCCTAAGCCACCACCGTTATTTTCAGTTTTCAGGCACCTGCAGCCAATTCAAATTTTGATGGATGCAGAATTAAGGAGAGACACCAGAGAAATGTTTTTGTCTGATTAGTAGTGTGAGAGGTAAATGCCTAAGATTCAGAAAAAAAGAAAGAAATTAAAGCTAGAATAATCTCACTAAGGAACAAAATGGATTCATTTGATACTGCAGCATAAGTTGCAAGATAGAGGGCTGAAATGAATGAATTGCTAAAACCAAAAAGCCCTTCAGCCATCAGCTTCAAGTTCTGCAAGGGAACACCCCTTTGCCTGGGTGGATAACAGTTTCCCATTGCTGCTATTCCCGGAGAGATTCATCATCTCTTTTTGGTTACCTTAAATCATGCCCATACCTCTGCAAATAGTCCATTCATTAAACTATCTTCAAAAAAGCCATCATCTGTTACTACCAGGACCCTCACTGATAGAAACATCACTGTACCATGTACGAGAGGAGGAGCATGAAACAAGGCAAAGGTTCACATGAGTCCTGTGTAGGGCCTTGAACATAGTGGGCCTCCATGTTTACGCTAATCTCCCAAAGATCTTTATTTTTATCCTATTACATTTATTGCACTGAATTATAGCTTAGTGTTCTGTCTCCTTTAGCTTTTGGAGATATCAAGAGCCTTTTAAAAATATGATCAACTATACAGACCATCACCCCATCAAACCACAAATATATATATACCACAAACATTTTGTATATAATTTGAGGGAGTTCATGGGTTTCCATGTAACCCTTCCGCCCACAAGCCCCAACATAAGGACCCCTGAAATAAACAAACAAGCAAACAAACAAGCTCACTAACATCTGGGAGAGTATCTCATTCACCTCTGAGCTCCCAGAGCACATTAGAAGACCTGGCACACATATTTCATTTTTCACTCATTCAACTATACAACAAGAAAAATAATGTTGATTCTAGAACTAACCTCTATTTCTAAAGACTAACTTTATAGAAAGATAAACAAAAAAGGCCTTGAGACCTTTAAAAACAACAAAAACAAACCCAAGTTATGTGGGTCACTAGAGTAAAAAAAGGATGTTGAGTAAATGACCAAAAACTATACAATCAAATCTTACTTACCCCCACTGAGAAGCCAAAGTATAGCACAGCTAATCAAACACTCATTTCTTTATTGGAATTAAAATTCCTTATTGGAAGAGGGTTGTACCTGATTTATCTCTTTAATGTATTCTGAATTAACTTGATATTGAAATAGTTTATACTATTTCAGCATCAACAATTGATAACAAACAAAAATATATTATTTGGAAGTTGACCCCAACTTGAAATTTTAAAAAAATATTGAATATTCTACACAACCAGATTCTGTACTCTGAAATAAGAATAAAGGTCCTTCTCATAAAGTTTTCTATAGAAATGCTAAGGCTGTTATATATAAGTAATTAAGTTAAAACTTTAACTGGTCCAGAATAAGAATATGATTTGCTTCCTAGAAAAAAAAATATGTATGTACTACCTAACATTTTTTCATTCATTAAAAAGTCATTGGTTTGTGTTTTTAATTTTTTCAGACACAAATTTAGAGAGTTCTAAAACAACTTCCCCCAGCCCTCCATGTATATGAATGACCTGAACAGGGGAAATAAACTATCTAACTGAAAATATAGAAAACATTCAATTTAAAATTTGAGCAAGCAGTTCACACAAAACTCTTGACCAAATCTTTATTTGAATTTAGTTTTTAAAGTAGAATAACATCTAAAACATACTACAGCTTCTTAACAGTCCATGGTTCATTTGTCATAACTGTAAATAGATAATTCCATCAACATCTCTATATTATTTCTGCTGAAAAAAAATTTCATATATGTCTTATCACTACGCTATTTCACATTTAGTTAAACTTCAGTGTTGTATCTTCAGGCCAAGAAGGTCTATTTTGTTTCTTTTACATATGCAACACAGCTTTTGATTCGGCGGCAAACACAAAGATGTACTTCAATTTTTACTTTGAATGTTTTTAAACAATGATGCTTTAAAACTAAATTGCCAGTGACAGAATGATGAAAATGACATTGAAAAGACGATATAAAAGCAAAGCAGTGGATCGAGCATAGCAGTGGTACCACAAATACAGTCATTTTCTACCAACTGGGCAATAACCAGGTTCAATGTCTAAAATGGCTCACACTACTAGACTGACATCATGATACATCTGTGATTTTATAAGAAGTAGAGAAAGGCTGTGATTTATTTGACTTAGAAAAAGTAGAATGTGTGCCAAAAATGAAATCTGGCAGTGTGATTTAAGAAGAAAGGTATGTATGTACCTGTATTCTGGCCTAAGCTAAAACTGTGTCATATATACATAGGAGACTGTGAATGGTAAATTTGAATATCATACATGGTACCTTTTTGTTTTTGTTTTTTTTCATATCCTGAAGGCTGTCTTGGGCAGTTTCAGTTTCGAAACATTTTCTTTGAAGAATCAGATTTTATGGGTTAGAAAAGTAGCTAACATTTTCTAGGCCTGCAGAAGAGCTAAATAAATTCTCAGAGGGATGTGTGTGTGTGTGGTGCTATACAAAATTAGGCTAGCACATACTTAGAACGAGCTGATCTTTCCAGAAGTATGTGCACATACATACCTATAAAATAAATAAGTTACAAACCAGTTGAAGGTGCCACCAATGAATTCTTTTATGACTGGTTCAGATTAATGTTTGGGAATAGTGGTCTATATAAGGAAAAAAAAAACCCATTGTATTTCCATCGAATTTGTATATTTAGTTTTTAACAATTTCATCATTCACCATGGAAAAGAAAGATGATATATAGGCAGATGACAAATGTAAGTGATATTGAGCAATAATATTTAAGTATTTAAAATTCATGACCTTATGCTATGTTTGTCAAAACTGCCAAAAAGCATAGTTTTCACTGCACTCCCTTTGTCCATAATAATGTGTGAATATTTGATTTAAATATTTCCAGGCATATGCATCACAACACTACAGCAATCAACAAAGAGTAAATTCTCAACGAAATCGGCTGGTTTTAAAATGGCAGAAGAGTAACCATAAAGAATCCTTTTCTTAGACTGCTAAATCTGGCTGAAGAAAAGTCTCATGTCCACACCAAATACTATCATTACAAAACGATGGTTTCTAGTATGTACTGGGCCTTCGACTCTGCTCCGTATCATCATCTTCCTCATCCTTACCTGGTACCCTTCTCTTTTTGCCCTTAATATCTTAAGTCTTTACTTTTCTCATAAGCCTGCACGTTTTTCATCCATGCAGCAAGCATGAGCTCCTTCCCTCCCTCTTCACCCCGCCATCACTCCTGCACGTGTAGAGGGGTGCTAAAAACAGTCCATGGGCTTCAAGCCAGGACTCTAGGCCAGGCCAGGACTCCAATTCCAGCTCAACATCCACCAGCTGTGGCCCTAAGCGGATCTCTCTAGACCCGTTTCGTCATCTGTAAATGGCAATGGAAATACCTAGGTTGTAGGATGCTCATAATAACTTGTGAGATAAGGTTGTAAAAATAACCAGCCTTTCTTCCATCTCACATCATTATACTCTTTCTTATTCCTTTCTGTTAGCTCTGCTAGGTCCTTCTGGAACATTCCTACTTATTTGTCAGTGAAGCTTTCCCCGCCCATGTCCCCGCCCTCAGTAAAACTCTTGATGGCCAGCCACACAGCACTTAGCAGATAGCCCCATTATAATACACAGCATGTTATTTAATAATGGTTTGCCTCTTTCAAATCCCTTCTAAAATGTGAGCTTCTGGAGGTAGGGATGTGTTTATCTCTTTCGATTTCCAAAATCTAGCAAAGTACCAGGCACACAGTGTGGTTTCAAAAACTTTGTATAATGAAATAAAAATGGTCTTAAAAAGCATCCCTACCATCCAGATGTCTCTTTTAGCTTGTTATCTGTGTACTATATTGGTGTCTGCTAGTGACCGAAATTATGTTTTGAAATGGGAAAATATAATGGAGCATGATAGACTTAATTAAGAGACTAACATGTAATCATGCCTCAAAATAGCCTGGACCAGGTAAACACATCCAAAAGTCTCGTGGAAGACAAAGAAAATGGCATTAAGGGTCTTGTATCAGGCAGATTTTATTATAAAAATGAAACAAAGATAATCTACAGGTCCATGTAGGAAAACATAAAGCAACAATTGATTTGTTAAACACACACAAACAAAAATAAGCTCCCAATGAAAGAGATGATTTTCAAGTAGCCATTTGGAGGCTCTCTCCACTCTGATTGGCTGATTGATATCAATAAACACTCAGTAAGATTCTATGTGCCAATCACAATTCTAAGTCCTGGGGATATATGAGACAAAAACCCTATCTTCGTGAAGCTACATTTTAGCATGAGACAGAAAACAATATAAGTAAGGAAACTATACAGTAGAGAGTGTACGGTACGAAGAAAAATAAAGCAGGTAAAGGAAGTAGGTGGGTATTTGTATGGTGAGAGTGGAAATTCATATAGAGTGAGCAGGGGAAGCTTCACTGATAAGGTGCCATTTGAAACAAACGAACAAAAAGCAAAGTGAAGCAGCCATGCCAATATTTAAGGGAAGGTCACTGTAGGCAGAGGGAACGAGTGTGAAGACCCTAGGGAGGTTATGCCTGGTGTGCTTGGGCGTAGTCAGGAGGCTAGTGTGCACAGAGCAGAGTGTGAGAAGAGGGAAAAAAGAATAGGAAATGAGGTCAGAGAGGAATTATGGGATGCAGATCATGTCAGCCCTCAGGGGTCAATATAAGAACTTCAGCTTTATTCTGAGTGATATGAGATATGACTGTTTTGAGTAAAGGCTTAAGATGATCTTATTTAGAATTCTAAAATGATTCCTAGTTGTCATGTTGAGAACAGACATATCAAAGCCAGAGGCATGGAGGTGAGTTAGGAATCTATTAAAATATGCCAAGAAAGAGATACTAGTAATTTGGATCAAAGTGATTAGTGATGGAAATAGGGAAAGGTTATTAGATTCTGGATAGATTCTGAAGATAAAGCCAACAAGATTTATTGAGAGATTGGATGAGGTATGAGAGAAAAATAAAAAATGGTGTTCACCGACAGATGAATGGATAAAGAAAATATGATTATATATAACAGAATATTATTCAACCATAAAAAAAAATATCCTAGCACTTGAGACAACATGAATGAATCAGGAGGACATTATGCTAAGTGAAACAGACAAATGCTGTATAATCTCATTTCTATGTGTAATCTAAAAAAGTAGAATCATAGAAGCAGAGAGCAAAATGGTGGCTGCCAGGGGCTGGGGCACAAGAAATGTTTACTTGCCAACTACACCTCAACGAAGCCGGGGGACGAAGGTGCCAAGGCTGTCTTAACGGGGTTGCCTTTCACTGAACCGAGACCGGGGGGCAGAAGGGATGTCATATGTCTCTTTTGGACTTCTTTTTCTAAAAACATGTCATGATGAGTAAGATAAATAATAGCCCAAGTACAGCAGTATATGAATTCCTAACACCTGGGTGGAAAAAGGTCTGGTCTACTAATGGAAAAGAAGAATAAGCAGGTTGTTTCAAAAAAAATATTCTTTCTTTTTTATCTTGTAGTGATTCAATTCTCAAGGGTTAATCACAAGCAAATCACTTTCTGCTGAACTCAGTGTTTTATGCTGCCTTATTATTTGGTTCAATTTCTACAAAGAAAGCTCTCTGAATTTAAACAACTCAAAGGGGAGAGAAAAAAGAGGAAACAAGAAAGACTGCTGGCAACTCAGCAGAATTTGGGAGAGGTATTACACATGCAGATCAAAAGGAGGATGGGAGGGGGAAATTTATACTCAAGAAGAAGTGTCAGACATGATAAAATGGCTTTAGGAAGAGAATTTTTACAATTATCTTTCCCTAAAATTTTCAAGCGATTATCATGCTAAGCGAAATAAGATCAGACAGAAAAAGTTGAGAACCATATGATTTCACTCATACGTGGGATATAAAACTGAAAGCATCAAATGAACAAGACAAACAAACAAAAACTCATAGACACAGATAACAGTTTAGTGGTCACCAGAGGGAAAGGGAAGGGGGATATAGATAAAGGTAAAGAGGGTCAAATACAGTGATGGAAGGAGATTTGACTTTGGGTGATGAACACACAACGCAATATATAGGTGATGTGTAACTGAATCGTATACTTGAAACTTTATAATTTTATCAACCAATGTCACCCCAATAAACTTAACACAAAAAAATCAGCAGAATTTGGGAGAGTTATCACACATGCAGATCAAAATAAGGAGGAGAGGGGGAATTTATACTCAAGAAAAAGTATCAGACATAGTAAAATGACTTCAGGAAGAGAATTTTTAATTATGCGTCTCTAATATTTTCAAGACAAGCTGACGTGACTTTCACAGATTTTCATACCTGAATTGGACCAATCCACATTAACCTACCTGGCCTTCATCAGTACTGTTCCTTGCCAAAAACAAATACATTTGAACTTCTCTCAAAACACCAATTCCCATGAAAAACTCAAATAAAGTAAAAGGGAAAAGCAAAGCTTACTAATTTGTATTTGCTCCACTTCAGAGTCACTTAATTTACTTTAAACCGCAGGCAAGCATTAATTTATACAGCAAGACTAGAGAGTAAATAGGAAGGCAAAACAAAACAAAGTGAAACAAAACAAAACAAAAAGCCAAACATAATAAGAAATAAAACGTAGGCTATGCCAAATGAGTACTTCTCCACTCTCTAATACAATTAAAAAAAATTCTCCAAACTTAAATCCTTGCTATATACATGATTTCTTAAGAATAATTTTTTAGTACTGTTTGGCATTTATTAAGTGACCAGCTGATGTAACCACAATTTAAAAAAAAAAAAATCATCATAAGAAAATAATCACAGATGTACATAAACTTCTTTAAGAAAATATGCATTTTATATTATATTTATAATATAAAAACTGTAAACAATTTGAATACCCAAAAGTAGGGAAATAAGTAAATAAATTGGGGCATAAATGAAATATGCATTGACAAGTAAATAATATATTGAGGAACGTTTACAGATAATATGTTAGAGAAAAGCAGGTTATAAAACAAAACATACAGCATATACACAGACAAAAAACGAAATGATATAAACCAAAATGTTAACAGCAATTACATATTCTGAGTACCTACCTTTTATCATTAAAAGAAAGTCTTAGGATTACATATGGCTTGACGTTTGGCTCTACCTGTCAGCTCCATGACCTTGGCCATGTTACTTAACCTCTATATTAGTGTTTCCTTACCTGTAGACGGAGGGTAACAATTACACTTACTTCCCATGGTTGGTATACATTTTCATAAATTAGGACATTTATCCATCAGCTAGTATTTTACATGTGGTAAACATTCAATAAATAGTAGCTATTACGATTACTACTTGGTATTATTATATAATTGTTTCTTTTTAAATCAGGAGAAAAATAAAGGTTTTTAGAAAAGAAAAATCTTGGGAAGATCCCATCTGGTCAGAAGAGTTTAATAACTTTTCTAAAGTCAGGAAAACTTGTGACCTTTGTACTTTGAAATAAACTTTAAAAAACAAATTCTTCCTGGCACCTTTCAGTAAAAACAAATGAACGGATCTCTGGTGCCTCCCTGTGCACCCCTGCGCCCTGGTCGTCACCCTAGCCAGCCTCCTCCCATTGCGTACTCCTGCAGACTTCAGTCACACTGACTAGCAAGTGCCCCTTAACCTCACGCGGCATACATCTGATGTACACCTTACCAACAACACTTTGTCGCCTGGCTTGTTCTTCTCGCTTGGGAAATCATCCTATTTTCTGTAAGCCATTTTTACTATCTTACAATAGCTTATTTTACTTTAAGGCAGCAATTTCTTAGAGTGGTAATGCTTATAGTTTAAATTTCATTACACAGTATAAGGGAAAATAAAATTAACTCCACTTTGACGTTTAAAAATCTCTAAACCTATCTTGGAGCATCTTAAAACTCTGAAAATTACCATGAAATCTATTATAAATCATTTCTTTGAGTTGGATTTCATCGATTTCTGATATCTAAATGACAGTGCGGTGACACAGTCCAATAAACAGGTCAAGGACTTTCGAGTCAAAACTGGGTTCATGTCCTACTCCTGGTGCCACCGACTAGCTATTTGGCCTTAGACAGTTAATTCACCTCTTTGATCCTCAGTTTTCCTCTATGTAAAATGGCGAAAAATAAAACTAACGTCAAAGGACTACCATGAGAAATGGAGAAGTGTGAGCACGTGCCCGGTCCACGGCAGGCATTCACGCGTGTGGCTTCACTTCCTCCTTCACTATCTGCTTGCACGTCGCGAGCTCAGTACATTCATGCACAGCATAAATTTTCATCTTATTTTTTACACATTGAATGAATAAACACAGAAAATACTATGGATATTATGGGGGCAGGAGACAGACATGAAATTTTTTATCTTATAAAAGACCTTGTATTTGAAAAGACTGGGAAACTGTTGTAGAGCGAACAAATTCAGAAAAACACTTATACTGGCCAAAAGCGAATGTATACTACAAGGACCTAAACGATCCTGTAGAAAATCTGTCAAAAAACCTTATCATATCGATAAGATACAGACAATAAACAGTGTCGGAAACACATCTGCTGAGACGCTCACCAGCCCACACTAAGTGCGACCCTCCGATGCACGTGAACGCGGCACCCAGGCAGCCTCGTCCTGCCGCGCTCCTGTACCGCGCTTCGCCGTGTTGCATCTTTCACAAACGGAAGCCCAGACCCTCTGCCAGAGAAGAGATCACGACTCGCTTTACTGCGATACTGGCTTCACTGGGACGGAACCGCCACATCTCCGAGGTCCGCCTACACCGGACGGTGCCGAAGCGCAGGGCCAATGTCACTTTCCCTGCAGGACTGAGGGCCGGTCACCGACGGCCAGGGAAGGAAATCTTCCCCCTTGACCCCCGTTAGCTATACAG
>JAQQSQ010002780.1:0-10287 GCA_028627145.1 Eidolon dupreanum | reverse complement strand
GAAGGTGGAGGAGGGGAGAGAGGAAGAAAAAACACGCTTCGTGTATTAGATAAAAAAGGAAGTGAAATCCGAAACGCATTGGGTAGAGCGACCCCAGGCAGACACTTTTGTAAACAACTGGGGAAGCATACCTCTTGTGGGTGGGTAGAAGAATCACCTGCCCAATCTATCACCTTCCCATTTTGGTACCAAAACCAGGAGCCTGAGAGGTAAGGACAGCAGCAGCGGGGCAGCATATGCGTCTCTGCGTTCCTAAAGGACCCCCAAGTGCCAGGCTGCGGTTCCCCACTTCCAGCAGCCTTGATTAGGGCCCGGGGCGTGTGCGACGGGCGGGAATGCATGGAGCTGAGGAATTTAAAAAAAAAAGAAAGAAAGAAAGAAAAGAAAAAAAGAGGTAATTAGCATCCTCTGATCCCATTGGCTCTTCTCCGGCCCTGCTTTACATACGCCCGCCCCACTGGCTGCCGGGGGTTTGCGGGGTTTGGCTGGGTTTGCAGCCGCCGCCGTCGCTGCTGCACTTCAGTGCGGGGCGGGTTGGCGCTGAGCGAACCCCGGCCCGGGAGCCGGGAGCTGGGATCCGGGAGCTGGGAGCCGGGATCCGGGAGCCGGGAGCCTGGAGCCTGGAGTCAGCTGCCCGCGAAACTGCTGCTGCTGCGGCGGCGGTATTTGAGTCGATATCCGTCTTACGAACACCAAGGCCGGTGGCTTCTGCGCCCAGCCCGGCCCAGGGAGGAGCGGTCAGACACTTTATTTTGGAAGAAAGGGGCGAGTCCCAGCGTGAGCTTCCCTCCCGGCTTGGCTCGCTCCTCAGTGCGTCCCAGCTCCTGCCCGAGCTCTGGAAGATGACTCCGGGATCTGCCCTGTGTATTGCACAGCGGCGGCGCGGGGGAGGCAGCCGAAAGTCGTAACACTTGGTAGTAGCGGCTGGTGGAAAAGTGAGCCGAGGCAGCTCGCACTCGGCTCTCCCCGCGCCCCGGCGCCGGCTGCTCCTCGCTGCTCCTTACCCTCGGCTCTCCGGCGGCCGCAGCATGAAGTGGCGCAGCGATGGCCAGGAGAGGTAAGAAGCCCGTGGTGCGGACACTGGAGGATCTTACGCTGGACTCGGGTTATGGTGGCGCGGCGGACTCGGTGCGCTCCTCCAACTTGTCCCTGTGCTGTTCCGACTCGCACCCGGCGTCCCCGTATGGCGGGAGCTGCTGGCCGCCTCTAGCTGACTCCATGCACAGCCGGCACAACAGCTTTGACACCGTCAACACTGCCCTGGTGGAAGACTCCGAGGGGCTGGACTGCGCCGGCCAGCACTGCACGCGGCTGCTGCCGGACCTCGACGAGGTCCCCTGGACCCTCCAGGAGCTGGAGGTGCTGCTGCTGCGCTCGCGGGATCCCCGGGCAGGCCCGGTGGCCCCCGGCGGCCTGCCCAAAGACGCGCTGGCCAAGCTGTCGACGCTGGTGAGCCGGGCGCTGGTACGCATCGCCAAAGAGGCGCAGCGCCTCAGCCTGCGCTTCGCTAAGTGCACCAAGTACGAGATCCAGAGCGCTATGGAGATAGTGCTGTCCTGGGGCCTGGCGGCGCACTGCACCGCGGCCGCGCTGGCCGCACTGTCCCTCTACAACATGAGCAGTGCCGGCGGCGACCGCCTGGGCCGCGGCAAGTCGGCGCGCTGCGGCCTCACCTTCTCTGTGGGCCGCGTGTACCGCTGGATGGTGGACAGCCGCGTGGCGCTGCGCATCCACGAGCACGCCGCCATCTACCTGACTGCCTGCATGGAGAGCCTCTTCCGGGACATCTACGCGCGGGTCGTGGCCTCTGGGCTGCCCCGGAGCTGCAGTGGCCCCGGCTCGGGCAGCAGCTCCGGTCCAGGCCCGGGCTCTGGCCCCAGCGCGGCCCCGGCTGCGGATAAGGAGCGGGAGGCGCCCGGAGGGGGAGCGGCGAGCGGCGGCGCCTGCAGCGCAGCCAGCAGCGCTAGCGGGGGCAGCAGCTGTTGCGCCCCGCCGGCCACCGCTGTCACCGCCGCTGCAGCCCCGCCGGCCGCCGCTGCCAACCACCACCATCACCACCACCTCGCGCTCCACGAGGTGCCCAAGTTCACCGTGGAGACGCTGGAGCACACCGTCAACAACGACTCGGAGATCTGGGGTCTCCTGCAGCCCTACCAGCACCTCATCTGCGGGAAGAACGCCAGCGGTAAGTGGCTGCGCGGGTGCCTCCCCCTCCCACCCAATCCGGTCAACTCTCGCCGCAAGTTTGCCTTGCGTCCCCCTCCCGCGTCGTTCCGGCCACCCGCTGCTGTCTCATGCTTCTGAGGGGACCCCCGAGCTGGAGGGGGCCCGAAACCCGCCTGCTCCCTCTGGCGCTTAGGAGCCACTTTACGTGACTCCTAAGGTCCCAAGTCCAAGAGCGCGCGGTTCTGCTCCCACTGCGGGGCGGGGCGGCGGCTGCCTCCCTAAGCCTGTGGGAAGAGCTCAATACCCTTTTGGGGGGCAGGTTTGTAGTCATTAGCGCATACTACGTATTTCTGCCAGAGCTCCCTCCCCCCCTTTTTTTTTTATCTTAAAGGTGCCAAATTCTCACGCGCACGAGTTTGGCTCACTGGGATTCACCCGGAGACGCATTCCTCGCTCCGCCGCCCAGTTCGCTTACTTCCCCGCACTCGTGGAGACGCGGACAGCGCGCGAGTGGAGAGGCCCCGCGCCTGTCAGGGCAGAACGTTTTAAAGCTCGAAAGGCCTAGAAACAGTAGGGGAGGGGGTGTGTGTGTGGTGACAGGGTGGAGAGGACAGACCTATCGGTCCCAGGTTTTTCCGTGGCAGCCTTTGAGGGCCGGAGCGAACAGTTGGTGGGGTGCTGCGCAGTGATAACCCAACCCCCCACCCCCAATGCCGACCTCGCAGCTCTTGCCGTCGGTGCCTTGTGGCAGGGAGCTGCAGCTGTCACCACTTGGCTTATGGAGGGCCACTAGGGACCCAGGCAGGATGGGAGTGGGGAGGGCGTCGTTTCCAGCAGGTTCTGTCATCCCTCCCGCATCCCCCTGTTTTGGAGGCGGGAGCTGGTCGGGTTTGAACCTGTGGTGTTGGCGGAGGAGGGGGCGCGATCTGGGGCTCTTGTTTTCGAGAGCTCTAGCTGGCTGTCCTGTCTGTGAAAACCGGAGTTAGACACTTCAAAGCTTCAATTTTCCACAGGAAATGGTAGAAGCGTAACTGGAGACTCTAAAAGCGAAATAAAACTTTGTTACATATTCAGCGGTTTGGCCGGAGGTTGCGTGGTTGGAGCTGAAATGCAGTCTTTCTGGGCGGATTTCATTCATGTTGCTGCCTGTCCGTTTTCCCTGGGCTTGAAGGAGAGATACGGCGGGCGCGGCCCGGCCTCTTGGGGGTGTCAAGTCTGTGCATGTGAGTGTGTGCGTGTTTGTGAGAGTCTGTGTTTGCGCGTGAGTGTGTGCGCAGCAGTGCGTGTGTATGTTAAATGTGCCCGAGAGTGCGCGCAGGAGCGAGCAGGCGCGCGGCTCCAGCCGCAGCTCTTCGGAAACCCACCCTCCAGCTCTCGGTCCCTTCCCCTGGCTTTGATCAGCATTGGGGGAGGGGAAGGACGGAGTAAAAGCGGCTGTGCGCGGGTGGGGATGGGATCGCGACTTCCGCGTTGGTCCCCGAGATTCTTCCGATCTCTCTGCCAGAGCCCTTCCCCCTCTGCCGCCAGTCGAAGGCTCAACCCCTAAAGATAGGGTATCTGTGAGGCTTCCTGCCCTTCTCTGCACCCCTGCCCCGCCTCCGTGAAATTCTGAGATGGAAACACCCGGGAGAAGGCATCGGTCTGTGCATGTGCTTCTTTAGAAAGGGTTGGATACACCTCCAAACCCAGGAGCTGTGGTCTGGGCTGTTCCTGGTTTGGAACCCCTGGTCCCACGAAAAGAGCAGAAGGGCTTACTTTTCTTCCCATGGTGTGTGCCCACCTCCGCTGTTCTTACTTCCGTTATTACAATCGTCTTTTACTCTTAACCCCCCTCCAACGTTTTACCCCTGCAGAGGCTGGAACCGCCTCTAGTTTTTCCTTCAATGTGGCCTTTGGGAGGAGAGAGCAGTCCCCTGAGAGGGGTCCAGTGTGGGAATCCCGGCACTCTTTTCCACCTCAGTCTTTGCCATTCTCTTGAAGTTATGGCTTTGGGTGACTTGCTTAGCTTCTCTGGGCCTCAGTCTCCTCATCTGTAAAATAAGGGTGGAGATCTGTAAGGGACCCCCAGGACCTCTCGTAGCTCTGTTTGTGTTAGAAGCCTGTATATTTTTTCAAGTTGGTTTTACTTTTATGATCTTTAACATCTTTTAAAGACAGTGTTTGTGTTTATCCTTTTTGGAATAAATATAACGTAGGAAAGAAGAAGCCCATAGTGTTGGTTTTGGGCAGGATGAGTGCATGGTGGTTGCGGTTCGCTGCCATCGCAGCGTTTCCCACACCACAGAGCTTAATTTCTGGGCTTCGGGGGCCCTTCCGCCATCTCTTAGTATGAGAAACACTGATATTTGATTGTGATCTCTTCATCTCTTTTCCTTGGGCTTGTTTAAAATGGCAGGTCGTCTCTGCAGATGAGTTAGGAAATGAACAATTAATTTCTTAGGTATTGGAAACATACATTAAACGTCAAACCTACTTCTTAAACTAATTTGCATGGCAGTCTCTCTGATCCGCTAGCCTAATGAAGGAGCCCATGCCTTATTACATAATCAATTTTCCCCCTTTAACTCAGTAGCATCACTCATTCATTTGTGAATTCATTTGTTCAGCATTGTTTATTGAGCAGTTTCTAAGGACCGAGGTACTGCCAAGGTATGGAGGCAATAACAGCTGACATGCATCCAACAGTACTCTGTATGTTGACTCATTTGATCTTCGACATTCAAGTGAAAAGGTACTATTATCCCCATTATATGGAGAGGAAATTGAGGCACAGGGCAGTTAAGTATCTTGCTCTTTAGTGACAGGTGAGTTCCCTGCCTCAGGCCACCTTCCCTGCCTTTCATTGTTACCTACAGAGTTGAACAGAGATCCTTAACAGCCTGGCATTCTTCTGTCCCAATTCACATACCCTTTGTTCTAACAAACTGAACTGGGCAGGATTTTACATTTTCATATCCTCTGCCAAGCCTAAGAGAGGGCCCGGTACACAGTTGGAGCTTATTAGATGCCTGTCGAGTTGAGCGAGCTGTTGTACTATGTTATATACAATGATGTCCTGAAAGAAGCTATTGATTTCTGAGTTTCTTGAATCATCTTTCTAAGTCTTTCTACCTTGGTTGCCCCATCTCTGCGCCTGTCCACTCTTCTAGTTTGTTGCCAAGGCCTGAGGAATCATGAAACTAGTCACATGGGATTCAACTTGGAAAATACAAGATAATTGGCTCTAAGCCACAGCTTGGTGGCTCTCAAAAATCACAGGCATGGGCTTAGGGCATGAACTTTGTGGTGATTATTTTACTCTTCAGAGCTGGTTTTGTTCTTATGTTGATTTTTAGCTGTTTCAAAGAGCCAAGGACCCCAGTGAGTGTTGCATTTCTGTGGGTTTGCTAAATCTAAATAAGGATTGGACAGAAGTGCTTGGCCATACTGGTGTATGCTTAAGTTCTTTTACCTTAAACCCCGACAGAGCTGACCAGTTCCTACTCATCCTTGAAGACGTGGCTCACAAATGATTTTTCTCGCATATCTATGAGGACTTCCTTGATGCATCCCTCCCCCAGTCTCCAAACCGGAGCCTTGCATAGCCCATCCCGTTCCCCATTCCTTGAGAGCCCTGACCCTAACCCTGTTTTGTGTTTCCCCATCACACTGTGGCTCCTCTAGTGCAAGCTTATGTCTTATTCATCTTTGTATCTCCTTCCATATCCCTCAGCACAACACTTAGCATTTTCTAGCTGTCAAGTAGTGTTTGATGAATGAAAATAACTGGTCCACTAAATCTTTGGGATTTAAAATTTGCCCATTAACGTCTGTAACCAATATCTGTAAAGGCCTCTAAAGTCAGAGCTCTTGGATTTGAATTTCAAGGCTGCCATTTTCTAGCTGTGTGTTCTTAGGTTTGTTACCTAACCTCTCTGAGTCCCAGTTTCCTCAGCTGTAAAAAGGAGGTAATAATTATGAGGATTAAATGAGATAATGTGTGTAAAGGTATTACGATCTGGTGTCTGACACACAACAGGGGCCCAAATGGTGATGGTCATTATGATAATCCAGACGCAATGGGACCTGTCATCTCTGTCTCACCCAGATTAACTCATCCCCATGCGTTCAGTGTAGACGGAACCAGTAGGATGCAGAATTTTAACTGGATCCCTCTTACCAATATTCCCAACATCAAAAATTCAGTGTACCCACCTCAGGGAATGACCCCATGGGCACAGCCCCACTGCCAAAGTTACAAAAAGATTACTTTGGTCAAAGGAAAGTAGCTCATTTGATTAGTTATATATATTTTTTAAGGCATTAGTTCTATTTTTTTTTAAGGCATCATTAATGAAGGGAACTTTCTGAGGTGTTAGAAACGTCCCTTATGTTAATAGGGTGTGGGTTAGAGGTATATGCATTTGTCAAAATGCATTGCATTGTAAAATTTTAGATATGCACATTTTACTGCATTGTAAAATATACTTCAGTAAATAAGGACATACAAAAAAAGGAAAGCCGTAGGCATCCTTGAATGAAATTTTGTTTTAAATGCAGAAGGAATTTGAAGGGAAGACTGGAAGAGGCAGTGTGGTATGGTGAAAGAGAGAAGAGTTTATATCAAGAAGGATCTAGCCTCAAATTTTGGCCCCTCCACTTTCTAGCAAGTTACTTAATTTTGCTGAACTTGGTTTTCTCATCTGTACAGTGAAGATTACCAGAAACAAAACAAAACAAAAGACATAAAAAAGGAAGAAACCCAAACCTACCACATAGGGTGATTAAAAGGATTAAATCAGATCAAGTACTGTGAAAACATCTGCCACATAGTAGGGTAATACTGGCTTCCTTAAAAAAAAAAAAAAAGATTATTCAAGCTGCTGATAATAATAAAGCTTTGGGGGTTTTGAATAGTCTCTTTCATTTCAGGGTATCCCCAATCACTTTATAAACATTAATTAACATGAGCCCTGTCTCACCAACAGTGGCTTGGTGGGTACCCCATAGATTCTGATTCTGCACTAAACGCTTAACCGGCAGTTTTCCTCTTCCTAAACTGGCTGTGCTGTTCTGTGGTGCATCGTCGCTGTAAGGGACAGAAATGTCACAGAAGGAACCTTGCTTCTTACAAAGAACAGCAAAAGTTATCTCATGAGCCAGCCATGGGAGTGTCTGCTCACAGAGCACATTTTTAATTAACTAGCTCAGTGTAAATTAAAACTTGAAATTTGGGTCAGTGGAGGGTTATTTGGTTTTCTACGTAGACTTGCCAGTTCAGGGCTGGAGCATTTGCAAGTAGGGTATTTCCTGAAACAAAATAAAAATAACAACAAAGTAAAACAATGAGAGAACAACCTGGAGACCTGAAGTTGGGGGTGGGGTCGCTGATAATCAGCCTTTGTGTAGAAGGAAGGCCTCCAATTCTGGATCTGCTATTATTTGTGACCCTGAGCCAGGCACCAGACTCACCTATGAAATGGGTCTGGTTATAGTCTACTGAGAGGTAAATATAGAACAGTATTTGACTTTGGAGTTGGATACACCATGACTTGCAGTTTCCCTATCTGTAAAATGGGTATTGTAATAATAATTACACTTGTATAGTGCTTATTATAGTGCTAACTACACTTGTATAGTGTTTTAAGAACTCTCTGTATTGTAATTGTTACAGTTACGTTAACTATTATGAAAGACGACCCTCAAATCTCAGCTTAATACATTACTCACTAAAGTCTGATTGGGAGAGGGGTAGAATGGGAGGAGGCAGGAGAGTTATTGAAGTACCAAGCCTGATGGAAATTTTGCCTTCTTTATCATCGACTTGTGGCCTTCAGGGCCTTCCTTGGACGTTCATCTAGCCCGTAGGTAGAGGAAGGAACATGTAGAGGATCTTAAGAAAGGTGCTGTGCGCTAAGCCTGCAAGGGACCTCATCATTTGTACCCATATATCATTGGCCAGATGTGTCATTGGTCCCCTAGTCACCAAACATCTATATGCTTCCTTCTTTCACACAAAGCATGTTTCTCTTTCCCCAAGGGGGGAGCTCATGTTCTGTCCGATCACTGCTTCCAACTTAAAGTTCAGGATCTTTGGGTGAATCTCTATCCAGTCTATTGGATTGAGTGTGGCTCCTTATGGTCCAGGGACCCATGAGCCAAAAGAGGCATGTTACCTGTCACCGTGCACTGCTATACCATATTGGAGGATAACTCATTAGGAAAAGGCAGTAGTGGAAGAATTCGCTGGCCTTCAACAGTTACGTAATCCAGCTGTGCAGGTAACTGGAAGTGGGTGAGGTACCTTGCTTAAACCTTTTGTGAGAAATTTCCTGTTTCATTGTTCTCTGTGCTCCTGGCTCTGCCCGGTGGGAGGATTTTCTTTGTTCATTATTCTTCTTGGCCATACCTGAAGTGGATCTTGGGGCGTATGGTCTCTTGAGGCACTAAATCTTTTGTCACTTCGCACCTGCTCTTGAAATTTTAGGGGCTCAAGGATCATTTTAATGTTGTAACAGTAAAAGATCCAGACTTATGGATTTTGTAATGCACTTCTCTCAGCAACTTAGAAGCTTCACTTCTGATGTCTAGCCACATCCAAAATTATTTCCTAGACCTCATTCTGAAGCCCGTGTCATTTATTTATTTATTTATTCATTCATTCATTCATTCATTCATTTTTTTTGCGTTCTTAATCGTATGCCTCTCTCAACTTTAATGGCAGCTACCTTGAGGCCATCAGGCTTAGGTGGGAAGCTTATTCCCTTAAACTGATATTTCACTTGAAAGTCTTTTCAATCTTTTCTCTGATTGTTTAGGGTCTAGAAATAGTTGTTGTTGTTGTTGTTGTTTTAACCTCTCCACTATTCCTTTCCAATTTTACTTGCAAACTGGCTGATTCATGCCTGAGTTCCTCCCTTCCCCTAACACCATGCTAAACTCAGCCAAGAAGCTTTTTCTCTAGAGCTTACAGGCCTGGTAGGCATGGGTTCTGTCCTCTAAGTTTTCATAGATGATAGTTTAACCAAACATTTTACCACTGTATCACGTGGGACTTCAGTTTTCCAGTCTCTAATATCATAACCCGCTGTCTGACTTCTAAGCCAATGCTACCTATTTGAACACCCCACTTATGGTACCAATTACTTTATTAGTTAGGGTGATACTAGCTGCTGTATCATATAAACCCTAAACTAACATCATAGGGCTGAACCTAATAAAAGGTTTTTTCTCATTCATTTTGAGTCTAGTTGATGGCGGGGTGGGGGGTGAGGTTTGGGAGGAGGGAGATTCTCTGTTCCATTGATGTTGATGGGGATTCTGCCATCTGGAACATGTGACTCCCAAGAACTTCCCTGATTGGGGGCAACAAGGGTATAGAAGATTGGGATGTTTTTATAGGACAGTCTTGGGTGTGGGTATATTAATTCCTTCCACATTCCAGTGACCAGAACCTAGTCACATGGCCTCAACTAGATACAGGGGGCTGGTAGTTATGGTCATTGGCAGGGCAGCCACTCCCAGCTACAGTTCTACACTATTAGAGGGGCATGCATTTTTGGCAAAGTGCTAGATATCTCTGCCACCATATACTGTTCTAATCCTCACAACAATTTATGAAACAGGTACTATTATGATTATTCTCATTTTAGAGATTAGGGAGTCGAGGAACAGAAAGTTTAAAGAATTTGCCTAAGGTGACATAGTTAACAAGCGTTTGGGTCAGATTTGAAGAAGCCAAGTAGTCCATCTCTGGATTGCCTCATAGAATGTTTTTGAAGATTCGAGTTATATATTTAAAAATTATAGTGGGTGCAAAGTGTTTTTCCTAGTGTCTCATACATGGTACATACTTAACAACTGTTATCTTTTACTGTTATTGTTGTTATCCTATTCTGGAAGTGGGGTGACCCAATGCGAAACTCTCAGGCATAAATAAAATATGGATCCGGAAGAGTGGGCACTCTAGGCAAATGGTGCTGTTGCCCGCCTTCTCCCCTCCACCATCCCCTGCATTTTAATAACAGGAGGACTGACGGCTGCCCAGCTGGGTTCCGTGTTGGGCCTTTCACACATGTTCCCTCGTTCAGTCTGCACACTGCTCCTGTGAAGAGGGCGTTTCTTATCCCCATTTTACAGGGG
>JAQQSQ010002779.1:0-10287 GCA_028627145.1 Eidolon dupreanum | reverse complement strand
CCTCTAGAACAAATGCTCTGAGTAGGTCAAGGCCTTTGTTCTTTGCTTAGCGGATAAGAAGCTTAACTGGCTTGTCCTACTTTAGGTGTATTCCTAGATCCATCGTCCCCTCCTTTTCTCCACCGCCATCTGATGCTCTAAATTTAGTGCTCCCTAAACGCCTTGTTCGTGTAAAAATACCAGACGCATCTGCTCTCCTGCAGATGAAGTGCGCTTTCTAGTATGTGACCACATACACTCATGTCACGTGTCACAGCTCAGGAATGGGTCCTGCTCCCTGGCCGTTGATCTGAGGCGACGCGTCTAGCAGGGAAGGTCGCATTTCATAAATAAACGTGATACTTATGGGCCGGCGAAGAGGCACGCGGTGCAGAAGCAGGAGCTCAGGTGTCGTCTGAACCCCCCCCCCGGGGGTCCAGGATGTGGTCCCGCTGGACCACGTACTGCCAGCTCGTGTGGGGTTAGACAAAGTGCTCCAGGAAATGGACCGAGGCATAAAATCCGCACGAGGTGAAGGTAGAAACGGGTCGAACACGATGTTCCTAACTGTGAGGAGCACGCGGCCTTGTCCGGAGCGGGGAGCCGGAGGCGGGCTCCGAGGCAGAGCTGAGAGATGCAGCTTCCAGATTTACGCAGCCGCGGCTTGTCGCCGAGGGCCACCTCGGTCAGAGACGCCCGGCGGGCGGCACAAGTGGGCGTCCCCACCCGGGAGGTTCATCTTGATCTGATTGTGGCCTCATGGCACACGCATGGCTGGCAGCAGAGGGTCACAGGCTTATGTTGGTACAGGGCTGTTCTGTGCTCGAAACAGCCAGAGGCTCCAAGACCCGAACAGAGCTGATTTCCCGAGTCCTTGATGAAGTTCTCATGGGGTTTCGAGATTCCTTAATGGGCATTTGACGAGGCCATGACAATATCTTCGTGCAAAATGAGTCACTGTAGTATCACCTGGTCTACCTGTTCTTCCACGTGAACGTCTCTGTGGAATCGGACTGGAGCCATTCCTGCTTCTCTTGGATCCCCAGAATTCTTGATTTTGCGCTTCTGTTGGGCATGTAGTGTGCTACCACGTTCATCACACACGCCACACACTCTGCACACACTCTGCACAGACCAGGTGGGGGAGCGATCGCGGGCGGTGGCCGCGACCGGCATCGGAGTGAGGACACGGTGGTCGGTGGTCGTGGCGGGCGCGGAAGGCCACCGGCGGCGGTCCGGGCGAGCGGGCAGGCGGCTCGCAGGCGGCTCGCAGGCGGTTCGGAAGCGGTTCGCAGGCGGCTCGCGGGCGGTTCGGAACCAGTTTGGAAGCGGTTCGGAGGCGGTCCGCAGGCGGCCTGCCGGGACCGGAGCGGCCGCGGGGCGGGTGGCAGAGGCGGGGGCGGGACACCGCGTGCGCGACGCCCGAGCCCGCGAGCCCCGCGGGGTGCGGGGTGACGGCGGGAGCCGAGCCCGGAGCATCTGTCACTCGCCTGCTGTCAGACAGGGGTGGGGGACAGTCGTGTGCCCCGAGGGGGCGCCCCGAGGCCGGAGTCTGCGCCGTGCAGCGCTCAGGTGGGGGCGGGTCACGCGCCCACTGACAGGTGCCCCGAAGTCCCCGCCACCCTGGCGCTCTGGTCCCGGCACCCTGCCGCACCTGCCCGTAACCCCCAGCCGCCGCAGGCCTCGCGCTGGTCCGCGCCGCCGCCCCGCTTCCTTCCTGCTGCGCGGAAGCTTAAGTCCAGCACCGTTTGGACATCTTGCAGGCGGCTCTGGCGCTGCTCCCGTCCTCCCAGCCCTCCTGCAGCCCCGCGAGGGTGGGAGAGCCTTCGCAGCCCGCACCCCGCAGCCCGCAGCCCGCACCCCGCACCCCGCACCCCGCACCCCGCAGCCCACTCCAGCCTCGTAGCTCCGGCACAGAGCGGAACTCCAGCGGGGTCAGAGGAGGCGTTACCCGCTCTCCCTCAGTGCTCGAAACCATAACCGACCCTTAGAGATCTAGGAAAGCAATAAATAATAACTTGCAGAAAGGACATAAAACAGACAATATTCAAAAAGACTTCCTAGCAGACATTAGTATTTGGTAAAAATGAACTTAATCATAAGTTTATGAATTTATATTGGATGCACCATTGTACTTGTGGAAAAGTGTTCACCTTGCCATCTCTTTAATATTTGAGGGAAAATCTTAAAGGGCAAAAACCTTGTGAAGTTCGATAATTAAAGGCAAGTAAATGTTCTATCTTGTCCTTAAGGTAATTGGAAATTAAAGGCAACTTTGTCAAACGGAACGCTGGAGAAGATTTTCAGAAGCGGAATGTAGACGTGAAGACGAAACGATAAAAGACAAGACGTCTCTTCAGATGCCTTATTGGAGCACACTTAGAAAGCATCGAACATGGGCTGGTTCTTGCTTAGTGGCCTGTCTCTCGTTTCGTGCTGTCCCTGGCCAGTGCCACAGCGGGCAGAGAGTTGGGGACGTCAATAAAACAAAGAAAATTTTTTCTTCGTGTCCAGTGCAGGCCCGTCCTTAGATCCCATCTTTTCTTCAGAGTCCATGGTAATAACGATGAAGAATTAAATGAATCTTCATTCCTTTTTTTCCATAGGAAAGGTTTCAAATTGCAGTTACGTGATTAATTGACTGTCATAAGTTATATGGAATTATATTTCTTTTTCAGATTTTACTATTTCTCTCCATTTAATAGTCTGATTTATTTTAATGCCTATAATATATTCTGGTAAAATCCATTTAATTTTGCATTATCTATATTGAATGCCTCTAATAAAAATATTAATCAAAAAAGCATGGGAGAACATCCTGAAAGTGATAAATGAGGCTTAGTGTTTGTTTTATGAGTCGGCCCCATTTTAATAATTTTGCAAATTTATATGATTTAGATAAGAAAACTGAGACAGTAGAATGTCCTTGAATAAAATCTCACTGGCCAAGATTACTACGAGGAAAGAGATGTATTTCTTTCCATTTCTTTTATGCGTTTATTCTTATTCGCTCAAGTAGTACATGAACACTGGAGAAGATATTACTTCATCTTGAGGTTCCTATAAACAGTGGCCGTTTGGTACAAAGAAAGGTAGTCGGACGTTACGGGGTATACTCTTTAAAATGGGGGATTTCATTTTGTACTTTTCGTTGGTCTGCGGTTGGCATTTCATATATCCCGTGTTTGTTCTCGTGGCTTCTGTTTGACCTGACAGAGGCAACGAGGGCAGCGACCACCGATGACAGCTCAGGGAAGCCACACCCCCGGAGAGCGTGCTGGCTGGAGGGCAGCCAGGCAGAAGGCCGTCACCGGAGCCGTGGGTGCCGTGGGTGCTGTAAACTCCCAGAAGGGCGAAGGCCACGCTCTTCCAGGAGGCCTCCAGCGTCATTTAGCGTTGGGTCCTCCCAGGGCCAGGTGTCCTTGTCCGTGCGGCCTGGGGGTTCGGGGCAGTGAGCTTTTATTGTCTCTGAAACGTCTTCTCCCCTCTGCAGTGCTTAAAAACATACAGGTTACTTATGACCGACGTCACGGTCCTCTGGGGGCCGCGTCGGGTGGAAGACCATCCGTGTGCCCAGGAGCATTTTCTTGAGCCCGACGCAGCCACTGGGTGTTGTATCTCCGGGGTCAGAAGGACTTTGAGGTTCGTGTGGCTCAGCCACACAGTTACTCTGATGTCTTCCACAGCTTTCTGTCTGCAGTTGTAGTTCTCATTTCTAATATTTTAGGCCAGACCTGGAGTGACAGACCTGGAGTGACAGAAAGCGCTGTTGAACGGATGAGGGCAGCGGTCACTCAGAGCGCTCCCCTTCGCTGGTGACAGCTGTTCCTTCCAGCGGAGCCACGTGTTACGACAAGGACAAAGGCGCCTTCCCAGAGCAGCACGACCCAGAGCTGTGGCTGCTCTTTCTAAATTTTGCCCTCCTTTGCTTTTTTGATTTCTTTAGACTACTTTTACAGGATACCCCCAAACAGCAAAAGTAAGTAAATCAAAATCATAAAAATAAGCAGTAAAGCATTGCCAAACGTCTTACTGGCATCCGTCAGAAAAGAGATTTACATTTCCTCACGCTCGCTTTTTAATTTTGGTATTTGCTCTTAGGTAGACAGAATCAAAGAATGCTTAAAAGGGGTCAGGAGCAGCCTGTGTCGACGCACGCTCGGCAGAATTACTGCGTTTTTCTGGACTAGGGTGAGTGGGTGAATGCGCCTTTCCTCAGCGGGCAACAGTGCAGTTTTTACCACAGCACGTGCGTTTTGACAACTTTTCCTGATGCTCTCGATGAAACTTGTTGGCACAAGCATTTCACTTCTTCAAAAACAAAAACATCATCTCTATCCATTTTTAGTTTTTTATTTTATTTTTTCCTACCAGTCTAAAGCGGTTCTTTGTCTACAAGTGTAAGGCTAAGATGTTTCTCTAGGTTTTTCAGGATTTTTCCTTTTACAAAGATACAGTGATAGCCAATTAAAATGCACAGTTCACTCACAGAACACTTCCAGACACCACAGAGGGCCTGCTCAGTCGCACACACTAGAAGTCATACACTTCTTCAGAAAATAGCCCCCTCTTCATTCTTCATTTTCCAGAGTCATCCTGTTGTCTTTGGGGGGTTTTCTTTCTTCGGGTTATTGTTTGATTTTAAGAGAAGCTTGGTAAATCTTTCCTACACAAGGCGTATTTTTGTGGGAGTTATTCATGTGGGTTATGGCTAACGGCCTGGGAAAGGAAACAAATACTACGTCTGCGTCTCTGACAAATCAAACAGCCAAGTCGCCCTGACTCATTCGGTCCAGCCATCAGTTATTCCCAGAACAAGCCACCACTTACTCATGACCTATGGACAAGCCGCTGTCTGCTCAACAAACTCCCAGTGACACGCCAGATGCTGTGCCGGACTCCAGGGAAACGGAAGTACCAACCGTGTGTTCTGTCTCGGTTAAAGAAATTCAAGTTCACAGTTGGACGAAGCGGTCCGTTTCTTCTTATTCTCTCCATCCCTTAGCCAGAGGGGCTCAAACTCCCGTTTCTGTTTTGACCAGGGTGGTGGAGGGAGGCCTGAGGACCATGCTGACCTGACTTCGTGGGTGGGGTGCGGCCTGGGGGGCCTGTGGCCTCAGGACGGCACAGGATCTTCCGACTGCGCTGACGGCGCCACGCGAGTTCAGGGCCTCGTTTCCTTGGAGCACTGTGGGGCCTCGTGGATCTTTTAAGAGAATCTGGAATTGCAGAACTTTATTTGAAACATCTTGATTTTTTAAATATTCACAACATTTACAATGACCCAGACACCCTGCAGCCCAAGGAAACTGTTTGTGGAATTGCGCATTCTGGGAGGTCCAGTTTAGTTTCCTCTTCGATCCTCTGCTGGACAACCGCGGCCGGTGCGGCCCACTCCCTCGCCTCACCCTGGGGCCCCCTCACAGCGGGAGCGCCCTAAGATCGGCTCCCCTCGGATCCACACCGTGTTGTCTTGCTTTCGTGTGGAGCACCCAGGTCATCACACAGCGTGGGCCTGAGCTGCCGGTGAAGCCCTGAGCCTGGCCGCTCGAAATGCGTGAGCAGCGAACACGGGCACGAGGTGCTGGCGGTGCAGACTGTTTGCTCGCCTGCCAGTTCCTGAAGGGTTTGGAGTTCGTTTCTGGCTGCTAATAGTTAATTACGTTTCTGGGTTTCACAACTTGTAGCGGTGAGATTTCGGGCTACACCGAAATGCAAACATACGCACGGGAGTTTACATTCCACCTCGTAGCTTACATTTCACTGAATGGGCTGCTCGGATAATTTCTTAGTTTTGTTCATTGTCAAATTAATCATCGGTGTTACTTTCTTTAAGTGGTACACTTTCAGGGTTTTAGTTGTCGAATTCATTCTAGAACTGTCAGAGTGCCTTGATGTAATTTTTGTTGAAGGAGGATCCAATATTCAACTAACGATGGAGGTACAGAAATGAGCATAAGCAATAATGATTCCAAAGAGATTAATACAAAAAGGACTTGACTTTGAAACATTTTCCTTGTATAGTACTAGTGCGGGGTGGAAGACAATGACCCGTGTTACGCACAAAACCGATTCGGCGTCCGTCAGACAGGACTCGTTCCCCAGCAGTGGCCGAATCATATTCTGCCATCCTGAATCCGAGACCGGTGCGGAGCGTAACTGGCCTGATCGCTCAGGGAGGCTGCTCTGTAACTCCCTTAGCACGCGCGGGAAGACGCTTCCGGCCGCGTGCAGGCTCTCTACAGTGTGCTGATCAGCAACGTAAATCCTTTCCCACAGGGCGCATTGACCGTGTTGTGTTTTCAGTCTGACTGTGTGTATGTGTGTATGTATATATGTGTGTGTGTATGTGTGCGTGTGTGTGTGCATATATGTTTCTCGTTTTTAAAAGAGTATTCTTAGCAGTAAGCTGAAAGACCAATATGGAAAAAGGTTGCAATTCCTTTTTATCTGGAACAGAATCCGTGTGAACTGAAATTCTCCTATTTTAGCATGCGTGTGTGCTCACTCGGTGACTGAGTCAGAGAACCTGAATTTGATATAATTTACTAGCTCTGTTGTCTTGTGTGTGCAATTTAACTTCTCAAAACCTCAGATTTAAAGCGAGATTGAAAATGAGATGGTAATGACCTCATCCTTGGAGGGTTGTTAGGAGAATTAAGTGAAATAATATGGGTAAAATGTGAAGCATTAAACAGAGAACACAGTAAATGTGAAATTAATAATATCCAACAAGCAATCCATTCATCTGCCCATCCATTTATCCACTCATCCATCCACTATTCATTCATCCACCCATCCACCTATTCACCTATCAACCATCCACCATCCATCCGCCTGTCCTTCCATTTCTTTACTCATTCATCCATCCACCCACCATCCATTGGCCATCCATCCACCCATTTATCCATTTTGTCCTCTTCCTGCTCCTCCTCATTATCACCACCATCATCATCACCACCATCGTCTTCATCATCATCATCGTCACCATCACCACCATCACCATCACTATCATCATCATCACCACCATCGCCATCACCGTCACCATCATCACTACCACCCTTACCATCATCATCAGCATCATCTTCAAACTTTAAGAGGTAGAGTAGGCATTTTTATGAAGGTGATTCTTAAGGCATTACATTAGATTTTTTTCTGATAATCTCAGCTTACTTTAGTTGGCATTTATTATGTATATATTTTTATTCAATATTTTTAACTGAAAATGTACAATCAATTTTTAAATCTAATTAAATATCTCCAAATGAGTTTGAATTGAGTTTTCTCTTAAAGATCATTTTTTAATGCCTAAAGAAATGCTGCTGTAAGGATCCAGTCAAGGGTGTGTGCCCTGGGAGTCGGGATTGCCCCTCCCTCCCTCACTGCCTGTCACAGACACCCGCCGAGGGTGTGGGGTGCTGTGCCTGTCCTGGAGATACCAGGGAGGGGTGACATCGCGGCCTCCCTGAGACCTGTTTTAAATGTCTGGAATTTCAAGACTGAACGGGTTATTGGATCCATTTCAGAAAACAAATGAGGCAGTTTCTCTACCTCTGGACTCCGGACTTGACCTGTTGACATGACGTGCCCTTGGGAACTTGGAGCTCAGCACGGAACGGTGGCGAGCCACTGTGTAAGTGCGGCAGCGACCCAGAGCCTGCTGTTTGCTGTGTGAAGGAGCCAGAGGCGGCCCCTGGGTGTGGCTTCTGCGTCTTTCTGTCTTCACTGCTGAGACCTGTGAGTTCGGAAGCCCATTGGCACAAGCTGAGTTTTCTACACATTCAGTTGTTTTTGGAATAGCCCAGACGGGCAGGTTTGTTATCCGCCTAGGGCCAGCTGGCTTTTGCATGTCCCATGATAACTGCGCCTGGCGGCTGCTGCTCGCTGATAAGCTGGGGCCTGGGGGTCCCCAGCCCCCTGTGTGGGGCTCTGACCCAGGACGCCCGGCCATGCTGCACGGAGCTTCCCCCCGTCCAGTGAGGCCCCCCGCCACCCAGGAGCCCTGCCCTCCTCCCCTTGCGCATGGCGGCTCCTGGATGCTCGCGGGCTTAGCGGGGCTCCCCTCTCGGGTGACCCCGATCTGGCTGCACACAGGAAAGCCTGTGCTGCGTGACTGCCTCTCGTGCCCACACCTCTTTTTCCACCACCCCAAATCCCTCGAACCCCCTTCAGCCGTGTGCCAAGAACTGTGGACTGTTGGAACCGCGGAAATGTGACTATCGTGTGTGTAACAAACGTGCTGGTGAGTTGTGAAACGTTCTGGCGAAGGTGGAAGGAGATGGCCTCGTGCATGCAAAGCAGAGCACGTGCCTTCTTCAGGGTCCAGCACGGCCGAGTGTCCCTCCCTTGTCCCCTGGTTGCTGCCTGCTTCTGGAGTCCCCACTGCATGGCGGGCAGAGCCCTCACCCCGGGCCATGCCAAAGCGCCCGGCAGCCACACGGGAGAAGGACGCACCAGCTGGACACTCGAGGACACGAGAACACATTTACTCTCACAAATAATATGTAAGTGAAGGACATACTTTTACTTAAAGCAAATGTGTCAATACGTGCAGAGAAGGGGAAGCACGGGGAAGCAAGAGCTCACGACCCGTGTGCGGGTTGGAGAGGCCTTTCCAGAGCGGAAGTAAAATGCGACATTGCTATTTAACAGGTGACAGTTGAGCACAGCCAGCTCCTTCAGAACAAGGAGGAACTTAAGTTTATTTCTCAGTCTTTTCATAATGTCTTCAGTTTAGGGTCAGTTGAAATTATATAGGATTCAGAAATAAAATTAATTTGCAACCTCTAAAATAACTACATTTATAATCCTTTAATTATTTTCTCAATATTAAGTTAATAAGGATGGTGCTAGGTGTACATCATGATTTTATTTGAAATCACTATTTATTCAGAGCTGTGCTCCTGACTTCTAGGAGTCCGCACTCCGCCATTCATGTGACAGGCCCCTGTGGACTGCTGAGTGAGTTCAGCGGTATGCTGGCTGCGTCGGGTCCGTTTTGCTGACACTTTAGGCTCAGTTGTAGATCGCTGTGGGGGGATCGGCCTCGGGCCCGCCAGTGAATCCAGTTCTGTTTAACCTAATAAATACATGGCAAGCGTCTTCTGAACTGGTCGGAGACCCGCAGCCCTGCCTGGGTGGAAATGACGGTAACACTGCTGTGCGTGTTTTAGGGAGCCTCTTTGCAAACAGATTCTGACCTTCCAACCAAAAGACAAATGCAAATGTCCTCAATCAAAGGACAGCCAGTTGCAGCCCTGGGCCAGATCCAGGCTGCCACTTTTCAAAAAAATTTTTTTTTTTTGGTATAGGCCCAGGAGCTAATAATCGTGTTTACAATTCTAAGCGATTAAAATAAATTCAAAAGAATAATATTTTGTAACATGTGAACATTAAAATTCAAATCTCATGCCACAAATGAAGTTTTATTTAACACAGCCGTGCCCGCAGGCCACCTCCCATCCTTGGCTGCTTGTGCACTGACGTGGGGGGATGGGGTGGGGTGGGGGTGCTGCGCCTGAGCCACACGGAGGCTGACGGCCGGGGGCGCGCCATCTGCACGTGCAGCAAGCGGGAGTCAGCAGTTCCGAGGACAGCAGCGTCCCTGCCCTCGTGGGCTTCGCTTCTGTGACAGAGACGTAAGAAGGGCCCGTCCGGCGGTGGACAGTGCTGGTGAGAACGAGCGGAGTGACGGACAGCACCAAGGCCAGAGGTCGCGGCTGCATTGGTGTGAGGGCCAGAGTAGCCCCTGGGGAGCAGTGCTTGGTGACACCCTGCGCCAGGAGAGGGGTCCCATGGCGGGAGGAGGCGTTCCTGACGAGGTACAGCAGCCCGCAGACTTCCGGAGAGGACAGCGCAGCGCCTGGGGTCACTGTGAGCAGACGGGAGTGGGGGGCGCGGGGTGCTGCCCCGGGTGCGAGCCGGCGAGACCCACACCGGCGTGGGGGGTGCGGCCCTGCGTTTTCATCTCCGGGGATTGGGGTGTCAGCCACACGAGCCGGGACTTGCAGAAGGTGCGAGGGGTCAGCGTCTGGGTCTTAGTCGCGCGAGGGGCCCTGGAGAACCCCGAGCCCATCCAGGTCTATGTTTTTAAAGTTCCCTTTGGCTGTCGCGAGGAAGACGATCAGGGGCGCACAGTGGGGACAGGCGCTGGCGGAGGCCGCCCCCAAGAGAGCGGGGTGCTCGCGAGGGGCGGCTGCGCCCTGCGGAGAGCTGGGGGGACCCTGGCTGCCTGGGGCTGGCACTGCGGCTGGGAAGTGGGGGCGCAGCCGCGAGGGGGGCCACGCGGCTTTGTGGCGGGGGGGTTGG
>JAQQSQ010002778.1:0-10289 GCA_028627145.1 Eidolon dupreanum | reverse complement strand
GCTGCTGCGGCGGGATCAGCTTGTACTCGGCCAGCTCGGCTGACAGCCGGATCTCGCCGCGCGCCGCTGCGTGGTAGGCGATGATGACCTGGTTCATGCGCTGGAAGTCCCAGACGCCCAGCAGCTGCAGCGTGTCGACCTCAAGCGCCGTTTCCTCGGCAATCTCGCGGCGCAGGCCTGCCTCGGGCGACTCGCCAGCCTCCATGAAGCCGGTGACCAGACCGAAGAAACGGCCGGGCCACGCCGCATTGCGCGCCAGCAGCACGGCGCCGTCACGGTCAACGCACTCGATGACCGCGGCCAGCACCGGCGTCGGGTTGTTCCAGTGCGTGAAGCCGCAGACGGTGCAGCGCAGCCTTTGCTTGTCGCCGCCGTCCTCGGCCACCGTGACCAGGGCCAGCTCGGCGGCACAGGACGGGCAGAACCTGAACGGCACGCCGCTGATGCTGCTCATGCCGGGAACACGCCGGTGGACAGGTAGCGGTCGCCGCGGTCGCAGGCGATGAAGGCGATGGTCGCGTTCTCGACCTGCCGCGCGATCTGCAGCGCCACCCAGCAGGCACCCGCCGCCGAAATGCCGGCGAACAGGCCCTCCTCACGCGCCAGGCGCCGCGCCATGTCCTCGGCATCGGTCTGGCTGACGAGCACCAGCTCGTCCACACCGCTGGGGTCGTAGATCTTGGGCAGATAGGCCTCGGGCCATTTGCGGATGCCGGGGATGCGTGAGCCCTCGGCCGGCTGCGCGCCGATGATGCGCACCGCCGGGTTCTGCGCCTTCAGAAAGCGCGACACGCCGGTGATGGTGCCGGTCGTGCCCATCGCGCTGACGAAGTGGGTGATGCGCCCGCCGGTGTCCTTCCAGAGCTCCGGCCCGGTGGTTTCGTAATGCACCCGTGGGTTGTCGGCATTGGCGAACTGGTCGAGCACCCGGCCCTTGCCCTCAGCGGCCATCTGCTCGGCGAGATCGCGGGCGTATTCCATGCCGCCGGTGCGCGGCGTCAGCACCAGCTCGGCACCAAAGGCCTTCATCGTCTGCGCACGCTCGATGGACAGGTCCTCCGGCATGATCAGCACCATGCGATAGCCGCGGATGGCCGCCGCCATCGCCAGCGCGATGCCGGTGTTGCCCGACGTGGCCTCGATCAGGGTGTCACCCGGCTTGATCTCGCCCCTCTCCTCGGCGCGCTTGATCATGCTGATCGCCGGGCGGTCCTTCACCGAGCCGGCCGGATTGTTCCCTTCCAGCTTGGCCAGCAATACATTGCCCCGGGCCTCCGCGCCGAGCAGCCGCTGCAGGCGCACGAGCGGCGTCGCGCCGATCACATCTTCGAGGGTCGGATAGTTCATGCAGATGATTGTGCAGCCCGCGGCCATGCCCGCGCGCTGGCGCGTGCATAATGCGACCCCTCGCCGCGATGGCGAGCAGCTGTTTCCGACGGGCCCGGGTGGCGAAATCGGTAGACGCAGGGGACTCAAAATCCCCCGCCGCAAGGTGTGCCGGTTCGAGTCCGGCCCCGGGCACCAGACGAAACAGCCAACGCCATGCCTCTTTTTTGCGTGGCATACACTGCGCCGACAAGCACCGCCCTCCCCGGTGCAGGCGCCGCATCTCGGCGCGATCTCGACGCCCTCATGCCCCCGCTGCCTTCGGTCACCAAAGCCTTCCTGCTGGCCTGTGTCGGCGTGTTCTGTCTCTTCGAGCTGTTTCCCGGCCTGGCACCCTGGTTCGAACTCTGGCCCCTGAGCTCCGGGTTCTTCATGCCCTGGCAATTGCTGAGCTATGCGTTTCTGCATGGCAGCTTCACGCACCTGCTGTTCAACATGCTGGGCCTGTGGATGTTCGGCGGCGAGCTGGAGCGCGTCTGGGGCCCCAAACGGTACACCCAGATCCTGGTCGCCAGCACGCTGAGCGCGGCACTCGTGCAGCTGCTCTTCACCTGGGCCATCGGTGCCATGGCCCCCACGGTGGGCGCCTCGGGCGCAATCTTTGGGCTGCTGCTGTCCTTCGGCATGCTGTTCCCGAACCGCATCATCGTGCCGCTGATTCCGCCGATCCCGATGAAGGCCAAGGTGTTTGTCGCGATCTTCGGCGGGCTGGAGCTGATCCTGGGTTTCAACAGCAGCAGCGGCGTGGCCCACTTCGCCCACCTCGGCGGCATGCTGGGCGCCTGGCTGCTGATCCACCACTGGCGCTCGCCGCGGCGGCGCTGACGGTCAGAGGCCCACGCTCGGTGTCGGGTAGCGCAGCCTGAGCCGCAGCTCCCGCTTGAGGCGCCGGTTGTCCAACCGCCGCGATTCGCTCCAGAAGCTCAAGGCCATTGCGCCCATGCGCTCGGCCGCTTCGGCGCGCGTGATGCGCTCCGGGCGCGGCAGGCCGGCCAGGTCGGCGGCCAGGTCGAAATAGTCGCCCATCAGCAATTCACTGTCGTCGCAGACGTTGACCGCCCGCTGAGGCAGGCCGCGGCACAGCGCGAGCAGGCAGGCCCGCGCCAGGTCGTCGGCGTGGATGTGGTTGGTGTAGACATCATCCTCGCGACGCAACACCGGCGTGCCGCGCAGCAGGCGTTCCCGCGGGTGGCCACCCTCGCGGTCGCGGGCATAGATGCCCGGGATGCGCAACAGGCTCACGCGTGTGCCGTGGCGGCGGCCGAAGGCGCGCAGGCAGGCCTCGGCATCCACCCGGCGGCGGGCGCGGTCGGTGGCGGGCTGGAGCCTGCGGGTTTCATCGATGAACGCGCCGCGGCAATCCCCGTAGACCCCGGTCGTGCTGGCATAGACGAGCACCGCGGGCGGACGGCGACCCAGGGCAGCCAGCAGATGGCGACTGCGTGCGTCGGTAGCACCATGGGCCTGCGGCGGCGCGAGGTGCAGCACGAGGTCGGCAAGGCCCGCGAGGCGGCTCAGCGTGGCCGGATCGTCCAGATTGCCCACCAGCGGCAGCGCGCCCGCGTCGCGCAGTGCAGCCGCCCGTGCCGGCGACGACGTCAGTGCATAGACCCGCCAGCGCCCGGCCAGCAGCTTGAGTACTCGCAGGCCGACGTCGCCGCAGCCAATGATCAGCAGTCGTGGGGTCATGTCAGGGGTACGGCAAAATGCGGCGCAGTCTACGGCCCCGGACTCTCCAACGGGGCCGCTGCTTTTCTGCCCTGCCATGTCCCACCAGATCACGATCCAGCCCGCCGGCCGCACCTACACCACCGAAGGCGACGACACCCTGCTCGCCGCCGCCATCCGCCAGGGCGTGGGCCTGCCCTACGGCTGCAAGGACGGCGCCTGCGGCTCCTGCAAGAGCAAGCTGCTCGACGGCCGCGTCATGCACGGCAACCACCAGCCCAAGGCCCTGAGCGCCGAGGAGGAAGCCGCCGGCTTCGTGCTGACCTGCTGCGCCCGCCCCGAGACCGACTGCGTCATCGAGGCGCGCACGGTGCCCGGCGCTGGCGAGTTCCCGGTGCTCAAGCTGCCCACCCGCGTCATCTCGATCGACAAGCCGGCCGCCGACGTGGCCGTGCTGCGCCTGCAGCTGGCGGCCAACCAGAATTTCCAGTTCCGCGCTGGCCAGTATGTCGAGTTCATCCTGCGCGACGGCGCCCGCCGCAGCTATTCGATGGCCAATGCGCCGCACAGCCAGCCCGGCCAGATCGAGCTGCACATCCGCCACATGCCCGGCGGCAGGTTCACCGACCATGTCTTCGACGCGCTCAAGGAGAAGGACATCCTGCGCATGGAAGGCCCCTTCGGCAGCTTCTTCCTGCGCGAGGACTCGGCCAAGCCCATCGTTCTGCTGGCCAGCGGCACCGGCTTTGCGCCGATCAAGGCCATCATCGAGCGAGCCCGCCACATCGGCTCGACCCGGCCGATGGTGCTGTACTGGGGCGCCCGCAAGCAGGCCGACCTCTACCTGCACGCCTGGGCCGCCCAGGCCGCCGCCGAGTGGCCCACGCTGAGCTATGTGCCGGTGCTTTCCGAGCCTGATGAAGGCTGGGCGGGCCGCACCGGCTTCGTGCACCGCGCGGTGATGGCGGATCTGCCGGACCTCTCCGGCCACCAGGTCTATGCCTGCGGCGCGCCCATCATGGTGGACTCGGCGCAGAAGGACTTTGTCGCGCAGTGCGGCCTGCCGGCCGAGGAGTTCTACGCCGACGCGTTCACGTCCGAGGCGGACAAGCACGCCAGCGCCTGAGCCATGTTCGAACCGCCCTGGACCGACCCCGCCGACGTTGTCGGCAGCCTGCAGCGCCAGGGCGAGGCCGTGCTGGCGCCCGCCTCCCTGGGCGTGCTGGGCGTGACTGCCGACCAGCTCGACACCCTGCGCCCCTGCTGGGACGACCTGCCGCCCGACGGCTATCTGCGCGACGGCGGGCGCTACCGCTTCCGCCGCCATGGCTGCTTTGTCGCCGACGGCGACGCCCTCACGCTGCAGCCCCACCGCGCCCACTGGCAGCCGCTGGACTACAACGCGCTGCACGGCGGCATCCAGCGCTGGTATGTGCCGCTGGCGCAGGAGATGGTGACCTCGCCGGCGTGGTCGGCCCTGCTGCTGGGCCTGGCACGTATCACGTCGGCCTTCAAGGGCGAGCGGCCCTGGTTCATCGAGGCCCACCCTTTTCGCATCGACACCAGCGACGGCATCGGCCGGCCCACGCCCGAGGGCGCCCACCGCGACGGCGTGGACCTGGTGGCGGTTCTGATGGTGGGCCGCCACCAGATCAAGGGTGGGGAGTCGCGCGTGTTCGAGGCCCATGGCCCTGCGGGCCAGCGCTTCACGATGACCCAACCCTGGACCACGCTGCTGCTGGACGACGAGCGCGTGATCCACGAAACCACGCCCATCCAGCCGCTCGAGGCCGGTATCCGGGGCTGGCGCGATACCCTGGTCATCACCTTGCGAAGGGACGGCTTCCAAGGCCCCTGACCGGGCCGCACGGTGCCTCCTTAGAATCCCGAACGGCTGCGCCACAAGCGTGGCCGTTCTTCTTTCACTGCCGCGCTTACCCTGCGCCTCCGATCATGACGACCTCCCTCTTCGGCCTTCCCGAGCAAGCCCCGCACGAACGCGTGCTGCTCGCCACCGACCCGGCGACCGGCCTGAAGGCCATCCTCGCCTTGCACAGCACCGCGCGCGGCCCGGCCTTCGGCGGCTGCCGCCTCTGGCACTACGACTCCGAACTCGCCGCGCTGAACGACGCGCTGCGGCTGTCCCAGGGCATGAGCCTGAAGAACGCGCTGGCCGACCTGCCCTTCGGCGGCGGCAAGGCCGTCATCCTGAAGCCCGAAGGCGCCTTCGACCGCCCCGCCCTGTTCGCCGCCTTCGGCCGCGCGGTGCAGTCGCTCCAGGGCGCCTACATCACCGCCGAGGACGTCGGCACGACCACCGCCGACATGCGCGGCATGCAGGCCGTGACGCCCTTCGTCAGCGGCATCCCGCGCGAAGGCGCCTTCGGCGGCGACCCGAGCCCGAAGACGGCCTGGGGCGTGTTCGTGTCGATCCAGGCCGGCGCCCGGCTGGTGCTGGGCCGCTCGTCGCTGGAAGGCGTGCGTGTCGCGCTGCAGGGCCTGGGCGCGGTGGGTTGGCATCTGGCCGAGTTCCTGCACCAGGCGGGCGCCAAGCTGGTCGTGGCCGATGTCGACGCGGCCAAGGTTGAGCGAGCGGTCGCCCAGTTTGGCGCGACCGCGTCGCCTGTCGGCGAGATCCTGGCGGCCGAGGTCGATGTGCTGGCGCCCTGCGCACTGGGTGCCTCGCTGAACGAGCAGACCGTGCCCGCCATCCGCGCCAAGCTGATCGCCGGCGCCGCCAACAACCAGTTGGCCACGCCCGCCGACGGCGACGCGCTGCAACGCCGCGGCATCTGCTACCTGCCCGACTATCTGGTGAACGCCGGCGGCATCATCAGCGTGGCCCGCGAATTCCGCAACGAAGGCGAAGAGACCGCCGTGATGGCCGAGGTCAGCAAGATCGCCGAGCGCGTTGAGGAACTGCTGCAGCGGGTGCAGAGCGCGGACTCGACACCGGCCCGCGTTGCGGACGACTGGGCCCGCGCCAAGCTTGTGCGGCCAGCCTGACGCGCACAGCATCGGCGGGGGCTGCCCCTCGGTGGGCGATCACCATGCGTGATCGCCTGCTTCAACGGCTTGCCTCAACCACAAGGGCGCCCGAAAACACCTGGCGGCGCGGCCGCCCAGGCTGCCAAGACCGAGGCCTTCGATCACCGCCTGATGCCCGCATGGCCATGAAGCCCGCCAACGCAAAAAGCCCGACCGACGGCCAGGCGAGTTCGAGAATTTGGTTGGGAAGTTGGTGGGCGGTGAGGGTTTCGAACCCCCGACCCCGTCCGTGTGAAGGACGTGCTCTACCCCTGAGCTAACCGCCCGAGTTTTTTGCGGGGATCGGACCCCGTTTGGTTTCCCAGGTGCTGACTGCAATCAGGTCACGACAGACACATGCGTGTCGTCGTTGGTGGGCGGTGCAGGGTTCGAACCTGCGACCCCTGCCGTGTGAAGGCAGTGCTCTACCGCTGAGCTAACCGCCCTGAATCGCCGGGCTCGCGCCCGACATGCAGCCCCAGCCATCCGGGAAGCCCGCGATTATGCCACGGGTTCAGGCGGCTCCAACGCGCGCCATCGGCAGCTGCCACCGGCGGCCTTGTCGAGGTCGGCCAGCATCTTGGCGTGGGCCTCGATCTCGGCCGCATCGGCCCGCAGCACCGGCAGCACGAAACGGCTCAGGTCCACCGCGTCGACCGCGGCCTGCGCCTCACCGCCGGACGCGTCGCCGTGGTCATCCATAAGCAGCGCGTCCTGGCCGCGGGTCAGGCGGATGTAGACGTCGGCCAGCAGCTCGGCGTCAAGCAGGGCGCCGTGCAGCACACGCTTGGTGTTGTCGACCTCCAGGCGGCGGCACAGCGCGTCGAGCGAGTTGGCCTTGCCGGGGAAGAGGTCGCGTGCCATCAGCAGCGTGTCGCGCACGCCGGCCACATGGTCGGTCAGCACGCCGCGCTTCAGGCGCTTGAGCTCGGCATTGACGAAGCCGATGTCGAACGGCGCGTTGTGGATGACGAGCTCGGCGCCCGCCAGGTAGTCGAGCAGCTGATCGACGATTTCGGCGAACTTGGGCTTGTCGGCCAGGAACTCCTCGGTCAGTCCGTGCACCCGCAGCGCATCCTCGTGGCTGGCGCGCTCCGGGTTGATGTAGAGGTGGAGGTTGTTGCCGGTCAACTGGCGGTTGAGCATCTCGACGCAGCCGATCTCGATGATGCGGTCGCCCTTGTCGGCGTCGAGGCCGGTGGTTTCGGTGTCGAAGAAGATCTGCCGCATCGCGTCAGCCCGCAGGCCTTTGGTTGCGCCTGGTGGCCCACACGAAGATGGCGATGCCGGCCAAGATCATCGGCAGGCTCAGCCACTGGCCCTGGCTCCAGTTCAGAGCCCGCAGGCCGAGGAAGTCGTCCGGCTCGCGGAAGTATTCGGCGATAAAGCGCAGCACTCCGTAGCCCATCATGAACACCCCGGAGATCTGCCCGGTGGCGCGCGGTTGGCGGGCATACACCCACAGCACGATGAACAGCAGTAGGCCCTCACCGGCTGCCTGATAGAGCTGGGACGGGTGACGGGCGATGCCACCGTCCTGCGCCTGCGGGAAGACCATCGCCCACGGCAGATCGTCCGGCGCCGGCCGACCCCACAGTTCACCGTTGATGAAATTGCCCAAACGCACCGAGACGATGCCCGTGGGCACACAGGGCGCGATCAGATCGGAAACCTCGAAGAAGCCACGCCCCCGGCGACGCGCGAACAGGAAGAGGCCGAGCAGCACGCCCAGCAGCCCACCGTGAAACGACATGCCGCCCTTCCACACCGCCAGCACCTCGATCAGATGGCTGACGTAATAGTCCGGCTTGTAGAACAGGCAGTAGCCCAGACGACCACCGAGCACGACGCCGAGCACGCCGTAGAAGAGCACATCGTCGACATCCTGCTTGGTCCAGCCGACGGCCACATGCTGGGGCATGCGCGCACGCCGGCCCGCCAACCACAGGAAGAGGCCGAAAGCGACAAGGTAGGTGATGCCGTACCAATGCACGGCGAGCGGGCCAAGGCGGACCGCGATGGGATCGAACTGGGGGTGAACCAACATGGCTCAGTCGGGGAAGCAGACAGCGGCGCGCATCATAGCCAGCCCCCTGCCCCGCCCCGCCCCGCCCTGCCCCGCCCCGGCTCGAGCCGGCTCAGGCCAGCGTCGCGAGCAGCTTCTTGGCGTCCTCGACGTTCTTCGGGTTGCCACGCTTGTTCTGCGTGAAGCGCTCCAGCGCCGCCTTCGCGCCGGCTTTGTCGCCCTTGGCCAGCAGGGCCTGGCCCAAGCGGTGGTCGATCGGCAAGCGCTCCGCGCCCTCCAGCGTGCGGGCGCGCTCCAGCGACTTGATGGCCTCCTCGGGCTGCCCCATCTCGTTGAGCACGCGCCCAAGGCCGTAGGGGCCGGCCGCGTGGGCCGGGTAGTCCCGCTGCAGCGCTTCAAAGATCGCACGCGCTTTGGGCAGGTTCTTCTGCTCCATCTGCTCGAAGCCAAGGCGCAGCCAGTTGCCGCGCAACTCACGTGCCACCGTGCGGTCATCCCCAGGCTTGACGCTGGCGAGTTCGCGCTCGGCACCGGCCCAGTCTTTTTCGTTCATGGCCAGCACGGCACGCAGCAGTTTGGCCTGCTCCGGCTGGCGGGCCTGAACTTGATCCGCGAGCTCCCTGGCCTTGGCGACGCTGCCGCCGGCAAAACTCGGTGCCATCAGGTAGAACTGGGACAGGCCATTGCGGGCCTCGAAGAGCGTCGGGTCGAGCTGCACGGCCTTGGCCAACTGATCCTTGGTCTTGCTGGCCAGCCCGGGCAACTTGATGACGCTGGCCGTCATCGCCTGCTGCCCGTAGATGCGGCCCAGCGCATAGCTGCAGATCGCCTGCGGGCGCTTGTCGGCGCAAGCCTGCAGGGCCGGCAGCGCGGCGTCCATGCGGGCCGCATCGTTGTCGTCGACGGCAGCCAACGCAAGCGCGACGGCCGCCTGGTCGTCTTCGGGTTCGGCCTTGGCGCGGGCCTGGGCGGCGCGGGCCAGGTCTGCAGACCTGCCGGCATCCAGCCAGGCCTGCCATTGCGGGTCCTTCAGGACGTCGGCGGATGCAGCGGCAGCCAGCAGCGACAGCCCGAGCGGAAGAAGTCGAAATTTCATGAATTGCTCTCCATTGCGACCCGCATTGAACGCGCCGCGACCGCCCGCCGACGCCGGGGTTTACGAGATGTGACTTCAGGCATGCCGGCTCACATGTTCGACGAAGCGCGCCACGGCAGGCGATGCGTCCGAGCGCCAGATCAGGCTGGTCTCAACCTCGGGCGCGCCCGGCATCGCGCGGTAACTCACCCCGGCACGCTGCAGGCCCTGCAGGCTGGCCGGCACCCAGGCCACGCCAATGGCCGCCGACACCAGGTTGATGATGGTCTGCATCTGGATCGCTTCCTGGCCGATCTGCACGCCCTGGCCGGCGCCGCCATGATGGGTCAGGATGGCGTCGTACAGCGACGGTGCCACCTCGCGCGGGAAGATGACCAGCGGCGCCGCGCGGCACTGGGCATCGGTGGGCGGCCGATCGCTGCTGGGCAGGGCCAGCACCAGCGGCTCGATGCCAACGGACAGCCGCTCGAAGCCCGCCGGTGCCTCGCCGGGCGTGTGGATGACGAAGCCGGCATCGATGTTGCCGGCGGCGAAGTCGCGCAGTTGCACATCCAGCGTCGCCTCGCGCAGCGCCAGGGACACCTGGGGGCAGGCCTCGCGAAACGAGCGCAGCCACAGCGGCAGGCCGCCAAAGCCGACCGTTGAAACGAAGGCCAGGCGCAGCCGTCCGGCGAGGCCCCGGGCCACGGCCCTCACCTCCTGCGGCAGCGCCGCGGCCTCGGCCAGCAGCCTGGTCGCCAGGGCCTGCAGCGCCGTACCGGCCGGCGTGAGCCTCACGCTGCGGCTGCTGCGCTCGAAGAGCTGCACGCCGAGCTGGGTTTCCAGCTTGCGCACGGCCTGGGTCAGCGGCGGCTGGCTCATGTGCAGCGCCTGAGCCGCACGGCCAAAGTGCAGCAGCTCGGCCACCGCGAGGAATTGCTGGAGGGGACGCAGTTCGATCATTGATTCACCGCAGATATCAATAGAACACGAACAATATATTTGATGCGAAGGCTTCCAAGCGCCACACTGGCGCCATCGACAGGAGACCTTGATGAGCTTCAACCGCCGCAGCAGGAACATCACCGAGGGCGTGGCCCGTGCGCC
>JAQQSQ010000277.1:0-14828 GCA_028627145.1 Eidolon dupreanum | reverse complement strand
GACAGAAATGCATCGCCTCGCAGTGCTGGGGACCAGAGTTGCAAGGTCAGGGTGTCAGCAGAGCTGGGTGCTTCTGAGGCTGTGAGGGAGAATCTGCCCCAGGCCTGTCCCCTAGCTGCTGGGGCTTTGCTGACAATCTTTGACAAGCCTTGGTTTGTAGAGCTCTGCCTTCATCTCACATGGCATTCTCCCTGAGCGCGCGTTTGTGTTCAAATTGTCCCTTTTTTTATAAGGACACCAGTCACCATCTAATGACTTCATCTTAACTAATTACATCTCAGTGACCCTATTTCCAAACAAGACCACACCCTGAGATACTGAAGATCAGGACTTCAGCATATGAATTTGGAGGGGACAAAATTCAACCCATAATAGAAATCTTTCCCAGGCTGCTGTACCAACTAATCTATTGATTTCAGCCACTGCCGGTGACGAGAAGTACTCGAGATAATGGGCTTGATGGGGACAAAGCTGCTCTCTCTCTCTCATCTCTACCCCCGGGCTCCACCCATCCTCTGGCTTTGCCACCCTACGTGGGCCACCCTCACGCACAAGGTCCCCGTGGCTGATCACCATGCCGCAGCCAAGCTAATAGGAGACCACGGATCAGAGGGTGCCCCTCCCTCTGTGAGGGGCTGTCCCAGAGCTGCACACATCACCCTCCAGTTGGTCAGATGGTAGTTAATGGCCACAGCTAGGTGCAAGGGTGGCCCAGCATCACGCATTGTCACAGTGTCCTGAATATCTGCTCCAGAATATTGCGCATCACCCCAAACCCTGAAAGTTGATGAAAGATTGAAAGAATGACTAGAAAGAAAAAGAAAAAGGAAGGGAGGAAGGAATAATGGAAGTGAGGGAAAGAGGGAGGGAGGGAGGGAGAATAGATCATAGAAGGGTTTTTTTTATAGCTAAGAGTCCTTTTCTTGACAAAAACTTGCAGACGTATCAATACGTAAAGCAGATCAAGGGCCGGTGCTGGAGCCTTGCAGGTAGTCTGGAGTCCTGCTTGCTGACCCTCTACCTCGCCCTCTGCAGTGCCCCTCAGACACCTCTGTGGGGTACAGGCTGGATATGAGGTTTGCTGTGTAAGGAATGGGGAGCTGTGAAGTTATTTATGAAGAAGAGTGACATGTTCAATATCTTGTTTTCAGAGGATGGGGCCAGTGTGGTTGTGGCTGCTGGGAGCAGGAATCTTGGCCTCTGTCTACTGCCAGCCCTTTCCGGCCCATGGAGATAAGAGTCTGGGGGTGTCTCAAACGCCCAGCAGTCAGTTCTTGGAGTCAGCCCCCGCCTACCACAAGGTCACACCCGCCATTACCGACTTTGCTTTACGTTTGTATAAGCGACTGGCAGCTGAAACCCCAGGAAACATCCTCTTCTCCCCCGTGAGCATTTCTACCACCCTGGCCCTGCTCTCCCTCGGGGCCCGAGCTGACACCTCGACTCAGATCCTGCAGGGTCTCGGCTTCAATCTCACGGAGACCCCACAAGCCGACATCCACCGGGGCTTCCAGAGCCTCATCCACACCCTTGACCTGCCCAGCCCCAAACTTGAACTGAAAGTAGGCAACTCCCTGTTTCTGGACAAGCAGCTAAAGCCGCGGCAGCAATTTTTGGATAGCATCCGGGAGTTGTACGGAGCGTTTGCTTTTTCTGCTAACTTCACCGATTCCGCTACCACCGGGAGGCGGATGAACGACTACGTGAAGAAGCAAACATACGGGCAAGTGGCGGACTGCCTGCAGGAGTTCACCGAAGACACGCTCATGGTTCTCTTGAACTTCATCTTCTTCAAAGGTGAGCGCTGGCTTGTGCAGAATCACTGCCGCCTCCGCCATCTCCAGCCCTGTCCCTAAAAGGCACCTGTCTTGAAGTCTTATAGCTATTTCTTCTGATCATCACCTCCATATATTTAACTAAGGCTCTTATATCGCTGCTTCTTGATTTATCAATATTTGGTCTCTCTTGCCATTTTTTTCTATTCTATTTTCATTCTGAATTTTTCCTTATACACTCAGTCTCACTTTTCTATTAATAATTCATTTTTAGAAAAAAAAATTTTTATAATGCTATCTACTTCAGGCATGAAGAAATATAGAGAATAACATGAAAACCACCATACACTCCACCCGCCAAGAATGAAGACATATTAACATTTTGCCATTTGCTTAAGATTTTTTTTTTTTAATATGACACTGCTGATAAAGTTCAATTTCTTTTTAATGCTTTTCTGGTCCCATTTCTCTCCTTTCATACCTCCCCAGAGACAACTACTATCCTAAGGTTGATGTGTACGCTTCTCATCCATGTGTATACACCATTAGCATATTAAGTATACACACCTAATAACATGTAATACAGTTCCTGCAACTTCAGATTTTACACAGATGGTATCATACTGTATGTATTATTTTGGACTTACGTTTTTGTGTGATTACCACATCTTAATTTATATCAATAGCTTATTTTGACGGTTGCATTGAACAAGTCACTTTTTTTTTTTTTTTTTTACTTTAGGTATTTCCTGAGTTAGTAGCATATACCTCCATTTATTTTTACTTTTTGAAAGTTTGTACTGCATTCAGATCTTTTTAGTTTTTATCTAATGTTTTTTTCTATTCCAGAATCCCATCCAAGATCTACATTACATTTAGTCATCATGCCATGATAGGCTCCTCTTGGCTGTGTCTGTTTCTCAGACTTTCCTTGCTTTTAATGACCTTGACAATTGTGAGGAGTACTGGCCAGGTATTTTGTAGAATATCCCTCGGCTGGGTGTTTTCCCCATGATTATGATTGGGGGTTATGGGACTTGGGGAGCAAAAGCACAGGGGTAAAGTGCCATTCTCATTCCATCATGCCAAGGATACATGCTATCAGCATGACTTAACACTGTTGACATGACCTTGATCACCCGGCAGAGGTAATGCTTGTCAGATTTCTCCACTGTAAAGTTACCCTTCCCCCATTCCTACACTGTGTTCTTTGAAGGAGTCGCTAAGTACGTCCCACACTGTGGAGTGGGGAGCTCGGCTTCATCTCCTCAAGGGAGGATTGACATCAATTATTGGGAATTCATCTACATGGGAGATTTGTTTCTTCTCCCACATTTATTTATTCAATAATTTACTTATATAAGTTTAAAGCTATGGATGTGTATTTCATACTTTGGATTATAATCCTATACTACTTTATTGTGTTGCTCAAATTTTTCCAGAGTTGGCCATTGAGAACTCTTCCCAGTGGTTCCCGTGTCCCTTTGATGTGCCCCCATATCCTACACTACAAGACACCATAAGACACTCTGGGCTTATCATTTATATTTCCTGACCCAGGAAAATATCTCTCTATCTCTCCATGCTTCCATCTGGGTGATTTCTTCAGCTCTAGCTTCCATCTACTAATTCTATCTTAAGCCACGTCTAATTTATTCTTTAACTCATCTACTGAGTTTTCAGTTTTACTGACTATATTTTCACTTCAAGAATTTCTATTTTTCTCAGATCTACCTGTTATTTTCTCATAATGACCTGTTCTCTGCTCATGAATTTTATTCCTTCTTTTTTTTAAAACACACTTCAAAGACATATCTTTCAGATTATTCTATTATCTGGAGATCTCGAACTGTGAATTCTTGATTTTGTTGCCCCTGTTGACTTCAAGAGAGGATTGAAATTTTCAGCTTTGAAATTGTGTATGTGTATGTGGTGAGGAAGAGAGAGGGAGAGAGAGAGAGAGAGATTCTTATGGCCTGTTGGGTAAATGTCTGCAGGGGACAAGTTCACATTTTCCTCTGCCCTAGTCCTACTGGTTTCACTGGTTCTACAGTAATTCCTGGGTAGGTGACTCTTGCCCTCTGGCCTTGGAAATGTGGCGACCTGTCTCATCTCTGGGCTGCTGGGCAGAGCTTTTTCAATCCAGGCTTCCCAGATAAGGAAGACATTGCCTTTCATAGCTCCTGACTATTTGCAGAGAACTCGATTCTAAGCATGGGCTCGCATTTTATCAATTTCTCCTGAGAAGATATTAAACACCATCCCCTAAGAGCTGTATCTGATTCCAATAACTCACAAGCCAGATGATGTTAGTTCCAGATCAGAGATATGCATTTTTGGTTTGTTTCTAGACGCTTTGCTTCTTGTTTTTGAATCTTCATCATTTTTGATTCTTCAGAGTCCAACACAGAGCTAAGCATGTTTTACGGTTTGCTGAATAAATGATTTCAAGTTAACTTAGGTCCCACGTTCAAGGCCTCTAGGAATACTACTCACTCATTCATTCAAGAGCATATATTAAGTACTGACTACATCACAGAAACTGTGCTAGCCTCATGGGGAAATTTATGAACAAGATACAGTTTCCCAACCTGTGTAGCTCACAATCCCATGTGAGTTTTAAATAAGTAAAAGGCAATTACAACACAGAAAGCAAGTGATGTTCTGCCTGAGGAGATATGGTCACCCTGGAGCTTATAAAAGAGACACTTACCAGACTTGAGGAATGAGGGAAGGCTTCCTGGAAGAGAAAGAATCTAAGCTAAGACGTGAAGAACCAGTTGGATTTACTCAGGTCAGGAAGCTGCAGGAGAGGTGGGGAGAAGGTGGTTCAGATCAAAACAACAGAATGTGCAAAATTCAAGCAGAAGAGATACCACTGCATTTTCAGGCAAATGAAACAAAGTTAGTTTGACTGAGACATAGAACCAATAGGGGAATGCTTGGGGTCAGGCAAGAGCTGAGAGCTGCCATGACAAGATAAGCAGGAGCTAGGACCCCAGCACTACCCAAAAGCTTGAAGCAGTGAAGTGACATGACCACATAAGTTGTACAAAGATCAGTCTGGCTGGAATTTGGAAAATGGTTTGAAGGTGAGTCAGAGTGACAGAACAGAGACAAGTTGGAATGTTCTTGAAGTGGTCCAAAGTGAGTGAGATGGTGGCCTGAACAGAGCGGTGGCTCTGGAGGTAGAATCAGCAATACTTGGTCATTGATTGGGTATGGACGCAAGAAACAGGATTGGCCAGGCCTTCCCATCACCGAGGCCAGAGCTTTCAGGAGACCGAGTCAGGAGGTGGTTCAGGTGAAGATTATAAGTAGAAAGAGAAGATACTACACACGTGGACAAGACTATGACCAACAAATTCTGCATTTCTAACTATGCCTGAATGAGCTTTTGCATTATATATTTTATTAACTGAATTCTTTCTTTTTTACCAGTTTGAGTGTCAGGGAGCTGGGCGGTAGAGGGTGGCTCTCTAGCTTCTCTGTACAAGGTGGTCGTTGTCTAGAGGCCGCTTAGCAGAGAGGGGTTGCCTCGGTGTTTGCAAAGAACCTGAGCTGTGGAACCAGTCAGACCCCAGTCCCTGCTCTGCCACTTAATGGCTCTGAAAGTCTGGAATGTGTCCATAAATTCACAGAGATTCAATTTCTCACCTCTGACATGGAGATCATAACATTTGTTTAGTATTAATTTTGATGGCAATAAAGAGATAACGCCTCACACATGGAAGGGGCTTGGTAGATGGAAATACTAGCTTTTTGTCTCTTAAAAGTTACGTTGCTCTGAAATAGAACAAAATCATAGGCCATTAGAGCTCACACTCCAGGGGCTTGCTCTAGTGGCTGAACCAGATCTAAATTCTGACCTCCCGATTCTGTGTCCATGCTGCTTCTCTGCCTCATACTTATCTTCCCAAGAGGAAGTCAGCAAACCAGCATGGCTTAGTATATGTCCACCCAGAGCTGCTCTCTTGAACTGTGCTCTCACGGTTTTATGGGTTTTGTGTCCTAAGCCAAGTGGAAGCATCCTTTCAATCGTTACCAGACCCAGAAGCAAGCAAGCTTCTTTGTGGATGAGAGGACCGCCCTCCGTATCCCCATGATGCACCAAAAGGAAATGCACAGGTTCCTCTATGACCAAGAGATGGCTTGCACCGTCCTCCAGATCGAATACAGCGGCAACGCCCGGGCCCTGCTGGTCCTCCCTGACTCAGGGAAGATGCAGCAGGTAGAGGCCTCTCTGCAGCCAGAGACCCTGAGGAAATGGGGCCAACTGTTCCTGCCCAGGTAAGTGTCAGAGCGGAAGAAGTCTGGGAAGCAGATCTTGTTCAGGAAGCTGAGCCACCCTTGTCAGCTCCAGCTGCGTGAGGCCACCCTGCAGGTTAGGCTGACCATCCTGCCCCTAACTGAATGTGTAATCTTGGGTAATTGTCTTACCTTTTGGGCCTCAGATTCCCTCAACTGTAAAATGAGGCCGTAATAACCACCACATTGGGTTGCTTGGAGGCTTGATCGAGTTAATGCATACAGGGAACCGGGAGAGCTACCTGGTACATGAGAAGTGCTCACTGGGCATCAAGCATCATCATCCTTCCCCAGGTGTCGTTCTGCCTAAGCTCCTTTCTTCTTGCTTCTCCCTTTCTCCAAATAATAACTTACTATGAGAAGGTAATTCAGTGAAGGCATCAAAATCAGATCAAGAACAATTATGACGCCCACAGAACAATGTCTGTTTCTTAAAAGTGCATCTTTTTTAATTAAAACATTTCTTAAAGAAATTAAATACCAAGAAGAGCACTGTAAAATCAAAGTGCGAGATTTATGGGCCCTCAATCCTATGCCCTTCTATCTCAGTTGCTTTTCTGTTTGCGGTTTTCTCACAGTAGTTTCAGTTTTTCTGGTTTGCCTAGACCCCTTTCACAAGCCAACCCCTTCTTGGGGGTATATCTTCCTTTATGGGGTGCTCTGGGATGAAATCTGGCCTTCAGTTTTCATTATCAATTGCTACATAACAAGCCACCCCAAAATGCAATAACTTGAAGAAAACATCTATTATCTCTCTCGATTCTGCGTGTGGGCAAGCCTAGCTGGGCGGCTCTGACTTAGGGTCTCTCTTGTGTTGGCATCAGATGGTGGTCAGGGCTGGAGCACTGAGGTGTCCACGCAGGTGTCTGGTGCCTGGGCCAGGTGCTTGGCACAGCCAGGAGCTGAGTGAGCATCTCTCTGTCCACACAGCATCTCCACGAAGCATCCCTGGTCTTCTGCACAGCAGCTCAGCATAGTCGATATTGTCATATAGCAGATCAGGACTCCAGGAAGGAGTGCTCCAAAAGACAGGAAGTGAAAACTTTTCTCTCTGAAGGCTGGCCTTGGAAGTGTCACTTCCGCCATATCCTCTTGGTCAGAGTAGTCACAGAACCTACCCCGATGTGAGGGGAGGGGGTACGGGCCGAACCTCTTGATGGCCCTCTTTAACCCACAACCACCTGATCAGCACTGGTCACCCTCAAACCCACAGGAGCTTTACCTCAGCATCCCGACCTCTCTGAGGTGTCAGGGATAGAAAAGGCTGTTTCGTGTTTGGGCAAAGATTCAAGTACCACATAAAAGCACTAGGTCAAGGTCAGAGGCCAGGATCAAAGGGAGCATCCTGTTTTCTGAACCTATGAATGCACTTTAACGCTGGTCCTTGGGCTGAGCCTCTCTTCCCCCTCTCAGGAGGAAGTTGATAGAATCTTCTAGACCAATAGATTTTCCTTCAGGAAGGGTCTGTTTTGACCTCTCACTTTGACCTTCAAGAAGCAAAAACAACTCAGGTTACTTTTATAAATCCCAGATGAGATGCTTGCCATTACTGTTTCTTTTGTCGGTGTCATAATATCATAGCAGCATTTTAATTGGTTTTATACATGAAAATTTCAGACGGCCATCTCTCCCCCCATGGGGCTATGCGGAAGGTTCGCTTGCCCGGGAGACCACGCTTCCCAGGAACTGCTCTTCCTTCACTTACACTGGTTGCACACCTGCTGTATGTTGGGCTGTTCGCCAGGTGTCCTTCCGCTAGACTCCACTCAAAGCCCCTTGGTGGCAGGGGCCAGCTCTCCCATGCTGCCTATGCTCCACCTCTGTTTCCTCCTTTTCACAGTTTAACCCCCAACTTCCAACAGCCTCCCCCTTCACTTAGGTATCTGGACCCCTATACTATCCCCAGGAGTTAAATTGGCAATGATCCCCTAACCTGAATTAGGGTCTCCAATCAGAATTCATTAGAGATAGACATTTCTGAGTTGGTTATTAACTAGCCAAGCTTGCGGGTATCTTAGTACTATCCAACAATAATTAAGAAGAATAACCTAAATTCCCATCAACAGATGACTAGATAAAGAATTTATGGTTCATATGTGTATGTGGTTCGTATACACAATGGAATATTACTCAGCCATTAAAAAAAATGAAATCCTACCATTTGCAATGACATGGATGGACCTAGAGTTTATTACGTGGAGTGAAATAAGTCAGACAGAGAAAGATAAATACCACATGATTTCACTTATGTGCAGAATCTAAGGAACAAAAAGAACAAACTAATCAAAAACAGACTCACAAATATAGAGGACAATCTGGTGATGGCCAGAGGGGAGGGGAGTTGGGGGTTGTGAGAAGGGGGTGAAGGGTTAAAGAAGTACAAATTAGTAGTTGATAGATGGTCACGGGGATGAGGAGCACGGCAGAGGGAATGCAATCATCAGTAGGGTAACGACTGTGTGGAGAGCCAGAGGGAAGAGAAAGCAATCAGGGGGATCATTTCATAAACTATACAAATGTCTAACCAACGTACTGTATTCTTGAAACTAATAATAAAATAAAATGCTAAAAAAAAAAAAAAGATACACATATAACCACGAAGCAAATAAAAAAGAAAGAAAGAAAAGAAGTAAAATACCAAGAAGACAGGGACAGATTTGCTCTGTGTCAAAGGAAACTTGCAAACTTGCCCCTGGGAATGCTGTAAGCTGATGGTAAAGGCATGCCAATAACAGGAGAGAGAGTTGTTCCACTGATTTGTGCTCACACGTCACACAAACCATCTCTCATCAGAGCCCTGAAGCTCAGACAGGTAAGAGATGATGGCAGCTTGTGTCAAGGGGTTGCCAATAGGTGGCTTTAGGATCTGGTTCAGAAGTTAGGCCAACAGAACTTGCTGATGAATCAGACGTGAAGGTGGGAAAATGTAAGCAATATTCACCCTCTGTGGTCATCACGTAGACACAATCAGCTAAGCCTCGTAAACACCCCAGCCCAACGCCGGGTATCTGGAAAGCCTTCCCGAAGGGGAAGACAGACGGCTGTACCAGGGGTCTTCTCAGATCCGGACACAAGACAGTTGAAGGGGTCTGCAAAGGGGTCTGCAAAGAGAAGGGGGCTCTGGGCCGCGGAATGTTCTGGCACAGTAGGTAGTGTCGTGAGAAGACTGGTGCCCCTCATTCTGGGAAAAGCCTCTCTTTCCCAAAGCCCAGGCTGCCAACAGACAGGGCAGCAGCACCCCAGAAACCAAGACAGCACCCCGTCTCTGTCTGACTCTCTCTCTCCAGCCTGCTGGACTTGCATTTGCCGAGGTTTTCCATTTCTGGAACATATAACCTGGAAGAAATACTTCCCCTCGTGGGTCTCACTGACATGTTCAGCCTAGAAGCGGACTTATCAGGAATCACTGGGCTGCCCAACAAAACCATCTCCAGGGTAAGGTGGCGAACGTGGATACGTGTGTGGGCTCTTTTTCCTTTGACATAAAGTAGATATTTGAAAGTCAAGCTCCCCTTTCTTTTTCCTATTCTGGTTCTTTTATAATACAATCTTTAAGGTTTCTGTTCATGGGTAGCCCCATTTCCACCTCCCTCTGTAATCTTCAGGGCAGAGACACAGAGTCCTGAATAGAGCAGACATGTGTTCAAGGTCATCCACGGAGCCTGAATTTCCCCAGGTTTGGGACCAGCTCTGTTTGCTCTCCTTATACTTCCTCCTAGGGCGGGCAGTGAAACTATCTGCCCGTGTTAGAGCAATAAAGAGTAGTAGGGGCGTGAACACGAGGTGTATCCATCAGCCTTGCTGCAGTAACTACCCCAGGATCTCAGTCCCTTATCATGATAGAAGCTTATTTCCTGTTCGTTTTACAGGGGAGAGGCATGTCACTACCGTCTAGCTCCAGATCTGCCCTACATGGCTTCTTCTCGGGATGTAGGTTCAAGGAGAGGCTCCTCTTTGGGACATGCCATTCCCATAACAGTGGGAAAAAGGCAAAAGAAAATGTGCACTGGCTCTTAGCGCTTCTCTTCGCACATGGCCTGTGTCAAGGCCATTCACATGTCATTAACCAGAATGAGTCCCACAGTCAAGATAGACGTCAGTGGGGTGGATCTATGTGCTCCTCTGGCAGGAGGCATTGCTAATGACAGAGCATGAGCTAGGACCAATAATCCCCTAACAGGAAGGGGAGCATAATGCCATTTTCCACAGGCCGGAAGGCAGCAAAGCCCCTTCCCTGCTCTTTAGTTATAGAGTCGATAATTGTTATTTGAGTCTCTGCTAGGAATTTCATAAGGAAAGTTTTCTGTCTTTCTTTTACTTGGGAAAGACCAGCTGAAATGTGGGATGCGAAACCAAGGCCACGGAGATGTGATCTTGTGTGTGTGCACGTGTGTACGTGTGTGTGTGTGTGCAGGTGCGTGTGTGTGCACCCATGTTGGAGAGGGGGAACAAGAAGGGAAAGAAAAATTACTTTGCCTTGAAAAGAACTTCTTTTTCACAGTGACCTTAAATGCTAGATTTCTCTCTCCATAGGGCTTTTTAGAAATGAAAGGGATCGTCAAGGCCAAAGGTTTCCAACTCTTTTTCCACTGAGCTCATTTGGAAACCATTGGTTGAGGCTGAGCAAGCCGTTTCAAGGATGAGAAAACCTAGGCGGGCAGAGGGTGAGTGGGGCTCGCAGCAGAAAATGACACTCAGGCTGGTGCCGCGTGTGCCTGGCTGCTTGAGAGATGCTCCCAAAAGCTGCTGTTGAGTTTTGCAGCCTGGTGCATGCTTAGGTGGCCCTCCGCCCTGCTGGGGCTCATCTGTCTCCCCATCGGAGAGCAGAGCGAACGCACCCTTGGAGTGAGCCCCCAGGGTATGGAGGGGAGAAATGGGAGGGGGGAATTAGATGAAGGCTGGAGGAAGGCGGAGCCTGTGAGGTTTGACGGGGTGACTCTGACCTCCATCTCCTCAGCGTCGCACCAGCCGATGCCCTCTGTGCCCCTCTTCCCTCGTCCTAGGTGCCACACAAGGCCACACTGGACATGACTGAGCGGGGAACCGAGGCCGGGGCCGCCTCAGCTCTCGTCTCCCAGCCGCAGTCTCTGAACGTGACGTCGGCCCCCCACGCACACTTCAACAGGCCTTTCCTGGTGCTCCTCTGGGAGGTGACTACCCAGAGCTTACTCTTTTTGGGAAAAGTCGTCAACCCCGTTGCAGGGTGACATGGTGAGAGGCCAAGGGGTGTCTGTCTTGTCTCTCCCCCCGCCCAACAGACAGGAAGGCCGGCCCCAGCCTGCATTGTGTGCTGCTGTGAGGGCCAGTTCATCAGTGTGCAAAAAATCCGAATAAAGCTGCCCTTGGATTTTGTGAACGCTGAGGAGCAATGCTTACAAAAAGCGTCGACTCCATTTCAGCCCCTCGCTCTACAGTCTGCATGAATCTGGTGTCGGCTGTGGTTAGAAAGCTGGTAATGAGGATAGCCTTGGGAGGTGTCCACCACCACGGCCATCACTGCTAATGTCCCCCGACTGTCCTTAGGTAAGGGTCCCAGGGAAAGGCACAAAGGACGTCAGGAGGAATAAGCGTCTCTCCTACAAGTCTTCACGATGGCTGATGTCAGCTGTACAGCAGAGCGAGGTCGTCGTGAAATGGCATTGCCCAGACGTCAGGGTCCAGCTGACCTTGAGAGGGGACAGGTGCCTGGGCGAGGCCTCGACACAGGGCTCCGTGAGAGAAGGGGCGAGAGGATGTGCCAACGCAACATCAGCCAACCCACAGTGGGCGATCACATGCCCAAGGGCAGCCCCAAGATCAAAGGAAGTAGGAGGGTCAACATGGCCAGCGACAATGAGTGTAGGCCAAATGCTTGATTAATGGGATGAATTGGGGAGGTATTTAATTGCAATGGAGCGTCCTTCAGGGGTCGAGGTTCCCGCTCTCACCAGTGTGCCCCTCCAGTCTTAAAAGAGGCATCTGCCTAAAACTAGTGAGGAAATACACAGGGAGGCCAACTTAGCCGCATGCGGGTACCACGTGTATGACAATACCCATCCTTACAATGACGTCAGTGCCAAGACCTAAAGGGAGGCTGTAGGTGGTGCATGTCTAGGGAGAAGTCACATCAAAAAGTATTAGTGGTCGAATACCATTCCCCAGCACCCACCCCAAGCAGGTGAGACCTGAGTTGGATCTTGAAAACCAGGTAGGCCTTAAATAAAGGGTAAGAGGGTAAACCTGGGGGGAGGGTGAAGGAGACGTGCTGTGGGCAAAGAAAAAGAAGAGGAAAAGGTGTATTCTGATGCAACAAGAGAAAACCAGTCTTGCAGCAAGAGAAAACCGGTCTCGCAGCAAGAGCAGGTTGATGTAGGTCACAGTGAAAGGCAATACTGGAGAGCTATTTGGAAGTAAATGTTGGCGGCTCCGAACACCAAGGCGAAGGCTGTGAACTTGGCCCTGCAGACAGTGGGGAGTATCTGTAGGCTCGTGGGCAGGTGTGGATGTGGACAAAGTGATGAATGGGGACATCACCTAACAACCAGGCCTGAGTGAGACCGAGGGAGGTGAAGCCAGGATGAGGTGCTGGCAGGAAGGCGCTGCATTTTGAGGTGCACCCTGACCCCATACCCTGTTCTGGCCCATCCCACATCCCTCCCCCACAGGCCACCAGCACGCAGCATCCCATGTCCCACCGGCCCCTCTCGACCCTCTGCAGCCCCTCCCCACCCTGGTCTGCCTGCCTATTGGGTCTGTGGACACCGCTTCTTATTCAAAAAGAAGGAGCTGCAGAAGATCCACCCCATGTCCAGGGCAGCTTGCTGTGCATAATACCTCTCCGTTGTTTTGAATTAAAGATTGAGTAATAGCTATATTCAAATGCTGGAAGATTTACCCAAATCCTCCCCAACAGTGGACTTGGCTCCTGCGGAAATAAATATTGACTTTCCTGGGGACACACAAGCCAAAAATATTAAAGGGAGAGGATCCTTAAGCAAACATCTTACATTGGGTCAGGCGTTCTGGAAGATTCTGAGAGCTGAGTGGGAAACCTGACAGACACCCGCCCTCGTGGGGCTCACAGACTGGCAGGGGGGTTGGAGATTGGACATACACTTACATTAAAGTGTGTGGACAGCCATTACGTGGGTGATGCGCGACACGAAAGGCTTCGTCGTGTGGGCAAGACCATTCTTGCTGTAGGGACATTTGCTATGACACCGTGTCACTGAAAGGAAGCTTCTGGCCCAGGGATCAGGGCTGAAACTGCAAGGCACACATGAGTGAGAGCCTTGGAACTTTTCTCCACAAAAGCGTCATCGTTAGTGGTCATTTACTTAGTTGCTTCTTCCCTTCCCTTTAAGCTGTCGCTTCCAATCACCTGTGACTTAAGTAAGATTCTTCCCACCTGAAGATTCCAGATGTAGTTTTACTCCAGACAGATCTTTTAACCACCTAGAAGAACGTATTTTCACAGTAAATCAACAACTACCTAAAATTTATATTTTTAAAGATCTTCTGATGATCTCTCCGGTGGGTCTTGAACTATACAGTCCCAGATAGCCTGGTTGTGTTTTTGATGGCAGGTGACTAGGCTTTGAATGCGGGCACCAAGCCCCTAGCCAGGTAGAGCCTCCGTGAACACACAGGACCCTGTAGTGAAGATACCGCTGGAGCCACTAGAATCTGTCATCCCACCTCAAGGTTCCACGTGTCCCACCGAGCCCACAAAAATTGTCACAAAATTTCCACTCCCTTCATTCCAGCCAGAAACATCGCTGAGGGCTCTAAGTTGTCCATGTACCGGTGAGTCTAATACTAGACTGTCTACCATTTTATGGAATCATTTATCTTGTTTTGTGTCAACAACACTTCGTCTTAATTAATAGTAACTTTATAATAAGTCTTGATATTAAGTCAAGTTCTCCAGCTTTGCTTTTCCGAGCTATTTTCAGAGCTATTCGTTTGCTTGTTTCGTTTGCTTTTAATGTTTCTTTGTTATGCGGCCCAGGCCCGTCTTCAGGCTCAAGTAGTTGGTGACTTTGCTCCTCCAGCAGTAGAGCTGCCCAGACCTTGATGGCCCCCGACCCCACCCCACCTCCATGTAAGCTCCAATTCCTGTATTAAATTTCCAAAAATACTTTATTACAAAAAATACCTGTCGTGCCTCTGTTTTCATGATCAAGAAAACAGACTGATTCATCCGAAAACATCTTTTTTTACCTCTGTTCTTGAAGGGTGTTTTCACCAGGTTTAGAATTTTAGGTAGGCAGTTTACTTTCAGTGCTATAAAGATGTCATTCCATTATATTTTGGCTTTCACAGTTTGGGTTGAGAAATTAGCTATAATCTTTAATACAATCCATTGCAGGTTTTCCCTGCTGGGAAATTGTTTCCCTCTGGCTGCTTTAAAATTTTCTCTTTGTTTTTGTCTTTCAACCATTTTAAAATAATGTCCCCAGGTGCATTTTTTCCTGTATTAATTCTGCTTAGGGTTCATATAACTTGTTAAATATGTGATTTAATGTCTGTTTTGGACAATTTTTAAAAATTGCTTCTATCCCAATTCTCTCTTCTTTTGCTGGGACTACAACTGCATACCTATTAGATGTTTCTATCACATCTCACATGTCTGTTATGCTGTTTTCTGAATTTTCTATTCTTTTTCCTGTCTGGATATTTTTTACTTGCCTCATCCCCACATCTGACTCTCTTTGGTTATGTTTGATCTGTTTTTAAATGAATTCCATGCCAGCTTTGATAACC
>JAQQSQ010002777.1:0-10292 GCA_028627145.1 Eidolon dupreanum | reverse complement strand
AAAAGAAAAACAAATGAAAAAATTTTCATCTCATTAGCCATCAGAGAATGCAAATTAAAACCACACTGAGATACCACCACACATGTACCAGAATGACTACAATTAAAATGACTAACAATACCAAGTGTTGACAAGTATGTGGAAAAACTGGAGCTCTCATAGACAACTAATGGAAAGTATAAATTGGTGCAAATACTTTGGAAACTGTTCAGTAGTGTCTACAAGTGCTAAACATATATAGACCATATGACCTGGCAATTTCACTAAGTTATACCCATCAGAAATGCATTCACCAAAGGACCCGTAAAAGAATAGTCATAGCAACATGATTCATAATAGCCTAAAACAGGAAATAAGCCTAACATCCATCAATAGTAGAATGGATAAGTTATTTCAAACAATAAAATAAATAGCATTATAGTAATGAATAAACCACTACTACACATAATAGTTTAGATGAATCTCGCCACTTAAGGCTGAGAAGAAGAAAAAAAAGCCAGACACAGAAAATATACTATATGATTCCATTTACATAAAGTTCAAAAACAGGCAAAAACTAGTGTGATGCTAGAAGTCAGGAAGTCACGACCTTTGAGTGGGGGCCTAAATGGGGCTTCTGGAGGGCTAGAAATGTTCTATTTCCTCGTCTGGGTGGCAGTTACACAGTGTATCACTTGCTGATAATTCAAGTTGTACACTTACAATTTCTGTGCTTTTCTGATATATGTTTCACTTCAATAAAAAGTTTATTTTTTTTTTTAAGCCTGGCTATGAAGAGGAGTAAACAGGTTATAACTGGAGGGGTAATAGGTTGAAAGAGGGGGTTCTAAAGACAGAAAAAAGAGGAGCATGTGAAACCAACTTGCAGCCTAAGAAACTTGCTGTCTCTTGCTGATGTGGAAGAGACTCTCGCCCACTGTCTGCCTGAGCGGGACTCTGCAGTTCTTGACAACACGTGGCCATGCAGAGTAGGTTCTTAGTAGACTCACTAATGAAAAAGGTCCCTCTAGATGATGCTTCCAGCTTAAAGGGCCAGCAAATAACTCTTTAATCGTCATTTATGATCACATCTCAGAGGACTACAGACTCCATGTTATTAAGAATTCTAACAGCTTGGCGAAATAGCCAAACTGCATGATTTTCATCTTCAAAGAAGGAAACAGATGCACTTAGTGAGGCAGCAGCTACACTCAAAATCTCATGGCCCTGCAGAACCCAAGGATCCTGAGACCCTTGGTCAGGTAAGTCTGTAGAACTCAGGGGACGAAGACGGCAGTGCAGTGTCACGGAAGAGACCTGGCTCTGAAACGAAGTCCCAGCTCCATCTCTGAAAGCCTCCGTTTCTACAAAATGGGACTAAGAGTTTCACAGTAACTGCTACTTCACGACAATTTTGTTAAGAGAATATATAAAAGTCTGGCATGGACTCAGGTGACCACAAATGTTAGTTCCCTTTCTCCTCCCCCATTCCCTAGGGAAGGAAGAGGTTCTGAGAAGAGAGAAACAGCTCTGTCTTACAAAGAGCTCCACAAACCAGGGAGGCTACAGTCTCTACGGTTCCAGATGCATGTTCTTGAGATCACGTGGTCACCTGGCGCGGTGTCTGCCAGTCTGCAGGACAGCTAATCCCTCTTCCTTTGCACAGTGGTCGTTCAGCTCGTTCACATAACTCACATGGGTTTCTGTGTTTCTATATGGTTTGGGTGTGTGTGCTTTTCCTAGATCAGGCAGGGGGGTCGGTGGAGGAGGCAGTGGGGCGGGGGGTGAGGAACGGGGGGACACAGCAACACAAATGTGTATGTTTGTGTTTCAAGCTGCAGCTGTTTATTTCCCCAGATGAATTTTAAAATCCCGCCAAATTCATCAGCATCTTCTGAGGAAGCCTTCTAACTAGCAATATGTTCAAAACTCAGAAACTGTGGTGGGGTAGAAAGGAAGGGAATTGGGATGGGGGGCAGGATGCACAAACTACGTTTTTAACCAGTTTCCTGTGCCACTTAAGTTCTGACAATCTCTCAGGGGTGGCATCCAACTCATCCCACATTTACACCCTTGGATTTCAATTTAATCTTGGTGAACCAAGAGCCCTAGGAGGCTGGAGAGGTACTGCTGTGTTCAAATTCCACTTCCGGCTCTGGATCAAGGTAAAAAGTGAGGAAAGGTGCAGGCAGACAGAAGACAGGGCTGTTGGGACAGGCACCCGTTTCTGAACCCCTCCTAGTCATGGGAGATTTAACTCTCTGTGCCTAACACTTAGCAGCCATCTAGGGGGCAGAGGATAACTTAAAATGCTTTTATGAACTTCAGAAAGTTACCAAACTTCATGGGCCTCCATCTGTAAAATGAGACATGCATTGAAGACTCTCAAAGTTCCCCTCCAACTCTGGATTTCTGAGTCATCAAGGCTTACAATAAAATAAAATAAAATAAATAAATAAACTAAAATAAAATAAACCTTCCCTTTCAAAAACAATGGGGGGCACATTCATTCTCCCTCTGCATTTAACTTGTGGCCCCTGCCATCCCAGCCCAGTCCCCTCCCTGGACAGGAAATGACCGCCCCCCTCCCTAGTCGCTCATCTGGCACTGGGTCACTTCATCTGCTGAGTATTTAATTAGAACTGGTGATGGCTGTTTGGAAAGAGCCAAGGCCAAGAGGGCAGGAAGGCGTCTCCTTGTTCTCGGCTCAGGAGACTAAGAGAAAGCCGGACAGCTGGGACAGGTCTCACTCTAGGTCGTCCCCCTGCTGCCAGCACTTGATGGCTTTCAGTGTTCATCAGTTCAGATGTTCTCCTGGGGAGGGCCTGGACTTCAAATTGGGTGGGGCCCCTCTCAGCAGGGGAATCAGCTATCCCCATCCCACTCCCTTCATGCTTTGTTTTCTGAAGGCCAGAAATCCACGTTTCCACGGCGAGCAAGCCCACAGCAGCGGCTGCAAAAGGGACCTGGAGATGTTAGCAAACCCAGGCAGGAAGTAACAAGGAGCAGATTCAACCTGGAAAAATGCGGCCGTTGCATCTGGGGATAAATAATCAGAAACACAAATACTCAGGTGGGAGGGAGATGCCTGGAACAGGAAGCAGCCAGAGAGCATTTGGAGAGGAGCTTGCAATGTGATCTAGTGACAAAGAAATTGCTGGGGGATTCACGAGCTGGATGCACGGAGCTGATACCCCAAGAAGAACAAGGAAGGAACAGGGGCGGGGCCAAGCAGCTGTTCTTTGCCTCCCTAGAGGCCTGGACTATGTGGACCAAGGGGTTGAGATGGCAGCAACAGAGGTTCAAGTCAGACTCTAGAAAGAACCTTGTCACTATGAAGAATAGGGAGATATTATCTGAGATGATGGAGAAGACCCTGGGAAGATGTTTGAAGGAAGAGGACACAGGAAGCCGGTTCCAGAGGCTGGGGCATAGACGAGATGACCTTCAGACATCTCATGCAGCCCACCAAGGAAAGTGATTCTGCAGAAAAAAAAAGCGAGCTGACCTGCTTATAGATGCCACTGGAGACAAGAGATGGAAGAACTCGACCAGCTGAAAACACTGAAATTTAAGATCTGGAGAAAGTCACATGATCTGTGCTGAACCAGAGAGAAAGCCGAGAAAAAGATCTCTAATCTGGAAACAACCAGACTCCCTCCTCCTCAGGACCACAAGGATGATATTTTCCAATGCTCCTATCGGCTCCATTGCCTAGGACATTGGAGCCTCAAAATGAGGCTCCCAAGACTAATCCCCATGTACAAAGACCCAGTGGGACCAATCAAATGCATGCCATCCAACCTGTTCCTTCACCAACATATGGTTGCTCTGGAGAGACTAAAGTTAGACCTCAAGAAGAACTTCCCTCCTGAGTTTTGAGATACTGCACGAACAAGCAAAAGAGGCAATTTATATCCTCGCTTCCTCTAGGAAGTTCATAAGCTAGCTGGAGCTTAAAGGTATGCAGGAGATGCCCTCTGCGACTAAAGCATAGTGAGAGAGGTACTGGTGTGGCTCGCTTCCAACTAACTTGAGATTTGAAAGTCCAGGTTAGAAAGCAGATAAATTAGTCTGATTATTCACTTTAAGAAAAGGACTCACTATAACGAGCTATATTCATACACTTAAAATTTGATGAGAATTTTAAAAACACATGTTCAATGTAGAATGCTAGACTTCTAGCTCAAACTGGGGCACTAAGGTGGATGACCTGTTCACCAGCCCAATGATTCCAGGTGAGTCTTCCTGAGGGCCATTCAGCCTTCTGGTGAGGTCTTTGATATGGGGTCTTAGCTTTTGCGCACGTTTTCCAGAGACTGTGGAAAAAAAGAAAAGAAAAAAAGCAGCTATCTTTGAAGGGGGCCTCTCCAGGTCATCTGGACAGCAGGAAGGTGTCAGAGTCCCACGCTGGTCCATGAAATCAGGCCAGCAGAGGAATGGAAATAATTAGGATGGGAGAGTATCCCTAATTTATAGGCAGATATGCCTAAAGACCAGAAAAAGACAAATGTGCTTTAGGGATGTTTGACCCTGCGATTAAGGAACTAGAATAGCAACTAAAAAGCTTCTGACATATGCCAGGCACTGCTCGAGGCACTTTGACATATGTTATCTCATTTAATCATTTGCTTCCTTAACCAACGTTAAGTACCGACGATGCGCCAGTCTTCTGTGAAATAACTCAAACAGGGAAGACTGCAGTGATGGGAGACAGCACAGGATTTGCCCAAGGTTATACATCACTTAGTGGCTGAACTGCGGTTCAGACTGAGTCTGGCCTTACGACTTTGCTTTACACCAGAACTTCCTCTTTCAGGAAAACTTCCAGCCCTGCCCCTCTTAGTTCCAGTCATTAAAGCAAGACAGTTCGGGTGAGTACGGACATATGTATGCAGCTGAGACCTGTGCAGGCAATTCACAATTACCCAAACCAGAAGAGTGAGTGTTAGCACAGATAAACCACAACCCTTCAGTCCTGGAGGGAACGACATGCTGTGTTTGAGGGAGGAAGATCCCAGAACGTCTGTCTGATTCAGCTTGGCTTAGGCTAAGATTAATAACTGAATTAAGTTCCATTTCCTGAGCATCCTAACTGCAGAAGAGAATGACCCAGAATACAAGAGGCTGTGAGCAGATTAACCACTCACCCTCCACAAGTAGCCCACACATGGAATAAGCCTACATATTTAGAGGGGTCATCCTGCACGACCCCAAGAAATGGTCTGCCTTCTGTTTCCTTCATTAAACACTGACCTCTCCAAATGTGCTGACCTTTTCACTGTCCTCCTCCTTCACCCTAGACCAACATAAGCCTCTGCACACAAGGGGTGCTCCATCCCAAATGTTGCCTGGCTGTTACAGCATCAGGCGCCAATGTAAGCAGCTTATGACAGCCAGGGTAAAGGAAGGAGGGATGCCTATCTGGGGCCATGGAGCAAAGGAAAGAGCCAGTATGATGTGATTTCTAGAGCCCTGTTTCCATCTGCTGGTGCCCAACGCACCACCATTCACCTAAAGCTCTGATCCCTCTGAAAAGTGCAATGGCAATATACAGATGATGTATTATTGAATTGTACACTTGAAACATGTACAATTTTATTAATCAATGTCACCACCACCACCCCCCCCAATAAATTTAATTTTTTTAAAAAGTGCAATGGCTGCAAAAGCATGGCTGTACTGAAGGATCTGAGAGAAAGATCAGTGCATGTGAAGGAGGTAGACCGATGGGGAAAAGCAGGTAGAGAGAGGCTGCAGAACAGGGAAGCTGGGCACACCAAGACAAGCACCTTCTGGTCCCAGCATCGTCCCTCCTGATGCCCACAGGATCCTCCCAGCCCTGCTCCCAGGAGTAGCTGCCATTCCATGCTGGCACACTGTCCTCCCTGCTTGGGCCCCAAAATGGCCCTGGATACCACCCTGCACCCCACACTCTCTCCAATTCTTGCAGTGTCATCTCCCAGCCTTACCCTCCTGGGAACCCCTGCTGCCTGTCACCCCTGCCTGCTGGCTCCAGACCCATCTAGCTGTCTCAGGGGCAGTCCTGAGCAGATTGGTTCTTGCCACAAACACAGCCCATGGGTAATTAAAAGGTATCTGCAGGGATCCAGCTGTCCCCTAACCCACAGCCTCCCACGTGAGCAGATAAGAGGGAAGATGGGGTGGGCACAACAAGGGACAAAGAGGTACACAGAATATTCTAAAGTTCAGAGGCTCCCTTTCTCCTCTCCTGAACCTGCGTTAGCTACTGACGACCCCAGTGGTGAGGGTGAGAACTCCCCTATCCCCAGAGCAAGCTCAGAGGCCTTAGCGCTGGAGAGGTGAGACACTGCAGTGGCTGAGAGCGCAGACTCAGGGTCTGAATCCTTTACTGGCACCAGCCGTTTGACCTTGACCAAGTTATGTAAGCTCAGTTTTCTTAGCTGCAAAATAGGGGCAGTAATGAAGACTTTAGAGGGTTGTTATAAGGATCAAATGAGTTATTCTATGTACCTAGCACAGCAAAAGTGTCTGTTGTCATTACTGAGAACTTCAAAAGCCACAACAAGAGCCTCAGAAAGGGAGGGTCCAGATTCCTGAGGCCCCTGTGACCTGAGGGAGAGAACAGGTATCCCTAGCAACACTGAAAAGGGCATTTCTGGTGACTGCATGAAAACAGTGACCTAGTGCCAGAGAGGCCTTCGAGACATAGTCACAGTTGTGTAGACAGTTCATCAGATACTGTCCACAGGAAATAGTTTCTGCATCTTTTTCTGGAGGATTTTATAATTACATCACAGAGGCTAGCCCGGCATCAACACAAACATAGCCAAGTCCGTAACAACCCTAACCATCCTGGGCTGCAGCATTTGCCCAACAGCACAGGGCTGGGGCTCTGAAGGAAAGAAGAGAAAGAACCAAAGAGAAAAGAAGGTGGAAAAACAGAAAAAAACTGCTAGTAAGCCCCAAGGCTCAACATTCCCCGAGGTCACCAAAATCCCCTCATGAGTGGACCAGCGGGCAGCCTGAGAGGGCTCAGGTTCACCACACAGATCTCCTGACACACACACGCATGTGCGCGCGTGCGCGCGCACACACACACACACACACACACACACACACACATATAGGCATGAAGACAGGCACAAACCAACTCTCTCTCTCCCTCCTCCGCTCCCTTCCACTTCTCCCTCCCACTTCTTCCCCTAGTTTTTGCTCCCCTCAGCCCTCTCCTCAGGGTGGGCAGCTCTGAGGGGGCTGCAGATTGCTATGGTATTTTCTTCCCTGGTTGGGGAAAGAGATGGGAGAAGCAAAGGCAAAGCTTCTGCCCCATGAGAAGGAGGAATGGAAGAGGTCTCAAGTGGAAAGAAGTGGGTGGAACTACTGAGCTGAGGTTCCGGGCTGCTGGGAGGGAGGGCTGGGCTGGGGAAGGCGAGAGGGTTCTATCTTCTTTGGAAAGCTTCTTCTGCCAACCCCAGCTCTTGGGGATCTCTCCCTCCTCCAAACAGTGTATCGTCTTTGCTACATTTATGCTTTGAATCAATTCAACAAATACTGTTGCATATCTACTATGTGTCAGATGCTGCACAAAAAAAAAAATAGAGTAAAACACAATCCCTATTCTCAGTGTCAATCAATCCCAGGACAGGTGAAGCTCCAGAGGGTGTAACTGTTTTGGTAACGATGCCCAGCTACGGAATGAGTAGCATTGTATTATGGACAAATACAATGGAGTATCAAATAATATTTTTAACTAATGAAAAGTTAGTTTCTTCAATAATCCTGCAAAGATAAAATCTCAGTTTGATGCTAATGTGTTCTTAACCTCTCTGACGCTAGTTGAGCTTCTCTCTTTTTTTTAGTTTTTTTATTTTATTTTTTAATTGAAATATAATTGACATATAATATGACATTAGCTTCAGGTGCACAACACAATAAATTTCTCACAAAGAGTGAACAGGCCCCCAGCCTTGGACCTTCTGCAGCCAACTATATCCAGCCACAAATTAATGATGTTATTTTGTCTCAAGTACGGTTTATTTTTGTAGTTACTGTCCATTTGTTGCCCAGTGATATTGGTTCTCCATTTATGATAATAATATAGTATTTTCTTTTCAAATAAATTTAAGTTTTAAAAGTGAGCCAATTTAGCTAAAATATTAAGCAAATAACAGTAGAAATAGTAAATCCCTATGCCTAAAATCATGAGAATAGTAAGCAGTGGAATTCAAAATCATGACCATGGTATTCAAATAACTGAAATTGTGAGACCTTTTATAAGGGGAACCCAGAAGAAAAGTAATTGGCACACATAACTGTGTGAGTATATCTCTCATTTCCCAACTAGACAGTAAAACCTGCACCACTTCCTTTGGGGTTGCCGAATCCACAACCAGGTACATTCTTTAATTCGAAAAATGGGAAGGAAATTCAACTCAGCACATAAGGAGGCTAAAAAACTAGAAAATTAAAGCAAAAGATGGACACATGGGTCAGCCAACTTAAACCCACTGGTAAAGAAGAAAACCCAAGGCAAGAAGGAACCCCACATCATTCCTGCAAAGAACTGCAGAAATAGTGACACTTCATTTTATGACATTCTACCAACTATGAAGTATTTCACCTGTAAAAGGTGCTGGCTACAGATCTCAGATAAGAAAACAGACTCAGCATGGCTTTGAGACTTGCATAAAGGTACACGTCAGTGAATCCCACTCGTTGCCTTCCACACACAAAGTTCTTCCCACCACATCCTGCTGCTGGGGAAATCCAGGTGATGGGCATAACTCCCATTGATAGTCACTGGTGTTCTAAAGGTTCCACTAGCAGAGCCGGGACCCCCAGGCCTCACTCGCAGACCGTGGTCTGAGTTGTTCCGAAGGCCTCCTCTCCAACTCCACAGGGCCCAGTGAGGGCAGCGACACACACAAGGCTGTAACCACGGACAGGGAGTGTGTGTGCCAGCAGTCAGCAGCAAACCCACCAGACTTTGAGGGCCCCAGGGCTTTAGCTCCAAGCTTTTGGGCTTTCTCTGTCTGCACTTGACAAAGAAGACACAACAGAACAGCACACCCATCAAACTCCACTCCTTCTGACATCCTGTTTCTGAAAAGATGCTAAAACCCCATAGGTCCTCTCTGAGGCCTGGGAAGCCTCGACCCTCCAGAGGCCTGTGGAAGAGCTGAGTGTAGGTTCCCTGGACCAGAAGAGCTCTGAGACAAGAGAGAAACAAAGCTTTGGCTAAAACATCCACAGCCAGACCTACCCCACTCCGCAAAACCTGGCAACAATGGATCCCCAAGCAGAAACTCAACGAGACAGTTATAAGAACATCAGTGGTCACCTAGGCCAGGCCCACACCCAACCCCTTGGAATGCTGAGCTGGACAGACAATCCAGCTTCTGGCCATGGTGGGGACAGTATGAGGCAGAGGAGAGTCCCAAACCAGCAAAATGTTCGAGGGACAGTGAGCACATTCTAAGAGACATCAGAATGGACCCAGGGTTCCCTAGGAGCCGAAGGCCATTAATGGCAGTTCCCATGAATCTTTCTGGAGAGACAACACTCTGTCCGTAGCTGAGCTCCTGGGCAAGTCAAGAGGGATGGAGGGACAGGAAGGTAGGGTCTCCATACCCTCCCACACTGTCTACTTCAGAAGACAGTAACAGGCTCTTCTTTTGTGTCTACTGTACTGCCCCTCACAGTCATGGTGCACAGGGCAGGGAAGGCTGGAAACACATCAGGACACCATAGCTTCGATCCGTGGCCTGGATGTAACAGGAAGCATTACCTCACCTGGACGAGGCCATCGCCTCGCTCAGACTCACCAGTCCACTCGCCCTTTGCGCGTCCAGAACAAAGGTCAGCCTGCTCGGCAGACCGCATCGTGAATGTTCACGAACAGCCAAGCAGGCAGGGCCCTTGGCGACCCGCAGGGGCTGCTGGAACACCCCCAGGTGGCAGTGCTCTCTGCAGGGCCTTTAACAAAGGTCCTTTAAATACCCACCGACGGACGTGCGTAACTCCAACATTCAAACTAGGAACAATTTTAGTGCGAGAACCCATCCGATAAGCAACAGAAAATCACGACGAAAATTAAGTGTGAAATTAAGCATGATTGGCCAATTCTAAGTTTTCCCACTGATATTCTTTTACTTCTCACCCCTTCCTTTGCCCTTGACAAGTTCTTAGTGGCAAACAACAAATAGCAGCTTCCAAAGGCTTAAGAAAAAAATATGCAAGAACAATTTTACATTGAGGAAGTTACCTTTATCAATGCAATTTTTTGGTAAATTGAGTAAACTATCAGTTTTTATTTTGCCATAGACTAC
>JAQQSQ010002776.1:0-10296 GCA_028627145.1 Eidolon dupreanum | reverse complement strand
AGGCCCCGCCACGGGGGCGTGGAGACAGGAGCTGCCTGCTAAGCCGAGAGCCAGCAGCTACTTTCCACGGAAAAAATGTCTTCAGACCCCCCCCAAGGCCAGGAGGCCCCAGCCCATGACTCAAGCCTCTGTTGCCACCACCGAATTGCTTCCCAGACAGCCAGCCTCCGTGCCCTGCCAGGCTCTGCCCTCAGCCCCCGTGAGGCCAGTCCCAGCGGGGGGCCATTCCCGGCGAAGACGCCAGCCCCGCACCCGGCCACCGGGGGCCCGGCCAGCACAGGCGACATCCTCAGAGACGCAGCTCCCACCGGCGAGGCAGGAAGTGTCACTGGGGATGGCATCTGGTTGGGCCCCAGGAGCCCACGGGGAGGGTGCCCCGGGGAGACCTTGAAGGGGCGCTCAGGCATGGGGCCCTTGGCCCCAGGCTCCCAAGGGCCTTGCTTTCAGACCAGGCGCCAGCCGGCTGCCAGCAAACGCTGGTGGCGGGAATCTGAGTCCCCATTGGCAGGTGTCTGGCCGTGTCACTACGGCACTCTGCTTGGAAACATTTTCGAGATGAAACATGGAATGACACTAGGCTAGGTCACCTGTGCAGACCCCCTGGCTGTGACGTCCTCGGACGTGGCAGGCTGCGACCCACACAGCTTTACAGGTGGCGGGCAAGGGCCTCCCTGCCCTGGTGGTCCCTGGCTCTAGGGACAGGAGAGGGCTGAGGAGAGTCTGCTGGTAAGGCTGTGGTGACCTGGGCCCGGAGGCCTGGGCTGAGCCCCTGGAATCTTAGGGATGGGGAGTGACATTCTCTTCTGTGCAGCCAGGACCGTGTCAGCTCCCGCTGCGTTCCAGGACCCCGGCTCAGGGCCACACTCGCTAGAGACCCCGGCAGGAGATGCCAGGACAAGCGGCTCCCAGCCCTGAGGCCAGGGCCTTCCCGGGGCGGGAGGGACAGAGGTGGACTGCCATCCTCCCTCCTGCGGTGGCCAGGACCTGGGGACACGTCCAGCCCCACGCTGCAGAGCAGACTGTGGAGTGAGCCATAGCTGCGACACACTGAAGGCAAGTAGCCCCCGGCAGACCCAGGGGACCCCCCCAGGCCCGGGAGCCCCCAACAGGGACAAAGGCGCAGAGTGGGGAATACAGGAATCTCAGGAGAGCCAGCTGCTTCCCGCGGGCCGTGGGCTCGCGACGGGCCTGGTAGAAACCGAACTTTTCTTCGAGGCCAGACAACCCAGCAAACCCAATTCTCCCCACTTCCACCCACCGCCTTCTGGAAAAAACCCCACGGCTCGTCAGCCATCGTGGTCCAAGGAGGAGGCCTGGGACCCATTTCGTATTGTGTGTGTCACAAAACCACCCATCAGTGAGCTTCATATTTTCCCACTGACGTCACCCAGCACGGTCTGAATCCGAAGTGACTGCGAAACCCTGAGAGGCATCATTGCAGTTGTCTTTGCAAAGTGAAATCAGATGTTGTTTCCGATCCTCTCGCAGCCCCTGCCTCCTCCTCTGCCTCCCCCCCGTGTGTGTGTCTCTCTCTCTCTCTCTCTCTCTCTCTCTCTCTTTCTCTCTCTTTTGTATTATGTTCTTTGGATCACGTCCAGATAATTCCTGCAACAACAACCCTCCAAAACTTTACAAAATCAGCGCGGGAGCACACGGCTTCCTGCCCGCCGGGGTGGATGTGGGACGTGGCAGGCCGCACATGGCCGGCCACGTCTGCAGGCCGGGGGAGGCGTCCGGCTCCAGCCAGACCCAAGCGCTCTGCCACCCTCGGTGGCCGTGGACACCAGGAGGACATGGCCATGAGGCCACAGCCCCTGTCCCCGGCTGCTGGGGCGCCGGCCCGAGCTGTGGGCGGAGAGGAGGCCGTGGCCGGGAGAGAACAGGGCAGAGCGTCCGGACCAGGCTTTGGGCTCAGCTGGCCTGGGCGTGACTCCCAGCTCCACTCCCACACACGTGGCCGTGGAGAAGCCACGTCTCCACGCAGAGGCTCCGTGTCCACGGCAATGGAGGTGGCACGGGGGGCGTTAGTTGAAGCGGCCTCTCTGCAGCGCCGGCTTCAGGAGAGCCTTGCCTCGACCTGCTCACCTGGAGGCAGGTGTGTCGCTGAACAGAGGGGGCGGGGTCCAGAGGCCTCCTGGGAGAAGGGGCATCGGAGGCTTGAAGGGGGCCAGGTTCTCCCCGGGCGAGGCGGGGCCAGGCCTCCCAGGCTCTCCCAGATGCCACCAAATCCCAGCGAGGGCAACACGGAGGTGTCACCTGAGCCGGAGAAGGATCCGGATGCTGCCTTTAGAAGCCCACCCCTCAGCCCAGGAGTCCACGCTGCCATGGCACGTCCTGCCTGCCTCCCTGTGCCCCGAAGCTTCGGAACCGGGCCGGGCAGCGGGGAGCGTGGGGGGCTAGCCCGGGTCCCCACCTCGGTCAGCACGTCCTCCCCACCGCAGAGGCGCCCCGCCTGAAACGGTTTGGCTGCCCCTGGGGACTCTGGGCCACCAGGCGGACGCCGCGGTGGGCAGGTCTGGGGAGGTGGAGAGAGGGGTCAAGGCACAGGGATGCCCAGGCCACATGTCACAGGGGTGTGACGATGCACCACAGGGGCCTCCCGGAAACGAGAGCGCCTGCCGCACAGGGTCCCCCAGAAACGGGACTGACACCTCCCCTGGCCTGTCAGTCAGCAGAGATGTAGACACCACACTTCACGAGTCCCCAACACCACCCTCAGGTCCGGGTGGCCGAAGGCCTCGTGGGGCACGGCCACGCCGTAGACTCACGGTCGCGGTTTCTCCATCAGCGTGAACGGACACGGGCTCAGATCGGCACGTGGAGAGGTGCGGGGCCGGCTCCCGGAGAGACGGGGCTGGGGCTTCCGGCCTCCCTCCCGGCGGAGTCGTGGGGCGGCACGTAGTCCTCCAGCAGGACGAGTGACAGCACACGTGGGTGCCACCAGCCAGGGCAGCCCACCGAGCCTTGGTGCCCAGGTTCTGCCTGGGCGTGGGCCACACCGGCACGGCTGACCACCCTCACGGCCGACCCAGTCTCCAGCCCCTCCGGAGCCGGGGCCAGCACGGTGTGGCGTCAGGCGGGACGTCCCCGGGGCCCAGACGGTCCCTCCAGGAGCTGGGCCAGGGCCAGACCCCTCCTGGACAGCACGGGCGTGGACACCCCACGTCTGCTGAGTTAACCCTTTACTCCCACCGGGCACCGAGCTGGGGGACAGTCGGCCCAGGTGAGCCCGGGTGGGGAAGGGAGGAGAAGAAAGATGTCAGGCAAGGGTGACAGCGCCCTGTCTCACGGCTTATGGGATGGGGGCCGGATGGAGGCCAGGGGGCCAGCCTGTGCCGGAGGCCGAGCGTGGACCCGCGCCTCCCCACGGCCGGCTCCTGCCAGCCACCCCGCCTCCCCCACAGCAGGGGCCTGGGGACCCGGACGCCAGGGCCTCTGGGGGGTGGCACTGTGGCGCAGCTCCCTCCCCGCCCAGCGTCAGGGGGCTCTGGGCTTTGGCGTGACTGCCCTTCCTGGCGGCCACCTGCTGGGCCCTGGGCCACTCCTCCCAGGACCCCTGAGGAGAACGATACAGCCACTCCGTGGAGGAGGCTGCGGCAAGGTCTGGGGGCGAGAGGGCAGGGCTCACCCCCACAGACGAAGGCCCATGCTCGGGGTCCCAGCACCAGAGGACGCAGGTGTTGGTGGGGAGGCCTTCTGCTGCCCACGCCTACCACCCAGGGCCACAGGGAAAAAACCCTCTTCGCACAGAAGGGAGAACTGGCACCCCAGGATGCAGCAGGTGCAGCCCTCAGCCACCCCTCACTGATGTGGGCTCGCCTTTTGATTCTTCGTAGGAACGGTCTAGAGGATTCCTTAGTAAAGGCTTTTAGGAACACGGCGGCCTCCGGGCTGGGCCTTGGGGCCGGCCACGGTGCGGGCGGCATCTGGCAGGCCTGCGAAGCCGCCTCACCTGGAGCAACTGCAGCTAGACCCCGGGGAGCCCACGCAGCGGGGACCAGGCCACTGTGCCGGGGACAGACACGTTTCGGGCCTCCCCACCTGCACTTTCTCCCTGCTAACACAAACGCAAGGTTCTGGAAGGTTCCCCGGTGTGTGCAATGGCCTCATGAAACAGCCTGGTCGGCTCGGCTCAGATTTACGGCCCATCTGCTAGCAGCTGAATCCCGAGACCTCGGCAACTGTGACCAGGAGATGGGAAGTGGCAGCACCAGCTGGCCCAGGGCCAGGGATGAGAGGACTTAAACCAGCGGCTCCTCAGGAACACCTGGGGGGCGTCGCTGAAGGACCTTAACTTCTTCAGACCATCCTTGACCTTTGTGACCCCTAACCGGGGTACCAGGAATAAAATTAGAAGATTTTCTTTTCCCTGTTTTGTACCCGAAGAACTCCTATTCATCCTTCAGTGCCCAGTTCAAATGCCACCTCCTCTGGGAAGCCCTCCCACCCCTCCTCCATCGACTGCCCCCTCCTCTGGCTCCCACGTTCCCCTGAACGTGATCTCCTGGCACAGAGCAGCCTGCCCGCAGCCCCATGAGAATGTTCTAGACTTTCACTGTCCCATGCACCAGCCACTAGCCACCTGTGGCCTTAGAGATCCTGAACGTGGCTTGTGTAAATGGAGAAGTTGTAAGTGTGAAATGCACACCCGTCTCAGAAACTTGGTATCAAACATGAGTGTACTTGATACATTGTTGCTTGCCTGCTGAAATAGTAAGTTTGATACATTGGGTTAAAGATGTTATAAAATTCATGTAGCTTCCAGGAAAGTTTTAATTACATGTGCGGCCCGTGTCACATGTCTCTGGGACAGGCTCTATGCTAACTCTACTCTCTCTAGGGCCAGCACGGGGACTGGCCCACACGGGTTTCCAGGAAGTATTTGCTGAATGAATGAATGAATGAATGGGTGGGTGGGTGGCCGCCCAGGGCCCAACGCCGTCGCCTTTGCCCAAGAGAACTAACTTGCCGTCGGCTGACTGTCCTGTCGATACACAGATGGCGTGACACATTGAACCACAGCTCCCTCCTCTGGGGTCTGCCCCCAATCCACACGTCCTGTGATCAGCCCCACTGGGCGCCTGACCCTGAGCTGGGGTCTCGGGGACCCCAAGGAGAAAACTGGGAGCTCTGGCCAGCAGGGAGCCGCAGAGGTTCACGCGCACACTCTTGACCAAGCAGCCCGGCCGCGGAAGGGGGGCTCCCACCAGAACTCCTCCGAGGCCGGCTGGCGTGGGCGTCCCCTCCCCCGCCCGTGGTCCCTGGTGTTCTGCGTCGCTTCTCCCCTCGGCCGCAGGGGCGCCCCTCAGCCGCGGCCCACCCCCGCAGCAGGGGTGAGGTGATCAGCAGCAGGGAAGAGGGGTGCAGGGATGAGGCCGATCTCAGGCTTCTCTGCCTTCACCCCTGGCTCTGAGAGCTCCCTCTCCATCAGCTCTGTGTTTCCAGGACGGGACGGGGGGTGAGGCAGAACGACCACCACTGAAGGGAAAAGTGGGGGGCCCTCAGCCGAGGGGAGGTCGGAGACGCTGGAATGGCCCCCAGCTGCTCCCACCAGCCCGCACGGTCCATGCAAGCAGCCCCTCGGCCAGGCATGGGGACAGACCAGAGCACAGGACACCTGCCCATCACCCTAGCAGCTGGCCACTGGGAAAGGGAGGGCAGGAGACGGTTGCCAGGGAGATGGCAGGGCTTAGCCAATCACCAGGGGTCACCAGGCAGGCGACAGAATGTGTTCAGCGAGGCAATGCTGCCCTCTGGTGGCCAAAGCGGGTGCTGACAGCCTGGCCCCACCTGCTCTCACGCCTGTAATTTCTGTCCAGAGCCAGGTGGAGGCACCTGGTGATGCCCTGCCCTCACTTTAAGTACATTGAAAATACCCAGGTAAGCACGGGCTTCTCTGGGGAAGAAGGCGGAATACCTCCCTTCGCGGCGAGTGTCACGACTCTCCGTCCTCCAGGGAGGTCCCTCTCTCAGCTGCTGTACCACGAGTCACTGAAAGCTGTCTGCCGGGAATCCAGAGTCGCAAAATGCCTCTTCCCTCGACTCTGACTTAATTCGGTGTCATAATCAACAGTTCCACGCACACATGTAGGCTTACTGAACGTGTTCAGGCCATAGGTAATTTTGCCTTTATAAACCCGGAAATGTCACCCTCGGGCCCATCGAGGCAGGTGGCTGCATCGTTGCGATCCTGCGGGCCGGCGAGGACACGGCCTCCACCCTCCCTCAGCTGTGGCAGAGCCGAGTGTGGGGGACACAGTGCTCTGTGCCCAGACAAGGCTCGGGGCCGCCCGCCGCCCCCAAGATGGCCGGCAGCCGGGACTCACGATGGACCGCTCGAACAGCCTCCTGGTCACATTCCATCAGCTCCTCACTCACTCGGAACCGTTTTGTAAACTGCTCTTTTTCTAATTACAGTGTCACTCAGTCGTGGCACCCAAAGGTCACTGCGTCTGTGCTGGCAAGTTCCCAGACCCTGCCCTGTCACCCAGGCGAGCCCGCCTTCCGCTCCCGCCTCTGGCCGTAGGACCGTCTGGTCCACAACTGGCACGGACCCCACGGGCACTGGGGGTCCCCGGCCAGCGGACGGGCTCGGCTGGACTCACACTCCCATCAGATTCCACAAATACCGTGTCATCATACCGTGTCCTCGTCCCCAGCTAGACCTTGCCCCTGACCCAGGACCTTCGTGGAAAAGGCCACGAGGCCGCAGGGCCAGGCCCCTGGGGAGTTCTTTGTCCTTCGTCACGCAGAGCTGGTGCTAAACTCAGCTCAGCACCTCGAGGTGGGAGCCAGGGTTACCCCGTTTCCCAGGTGCAGAAGTTGGGGTTACCCCAGAGCAGGTGGGGGAGTGGGCATGTGTGACCCTGGAGCCCTCACTTGTACCCAGCCGGGGGTGAAGGGGCCCAAGACTGGATCTGGGACTGGGCCCCCCGGTCTCCCAGCTGCTACCTGGGACAGCGAGACAGGAGCTGGTGGAGCCGTGTCACCTGATTTATGCGAGAACCTCTAGTGTCCCCTCCCACACCCTCCACCATCTGACCCCAGACAAAAGAGAAACCTCCAGAAAACCCTGCCCCCTTCGGCCCCATCCCTGGGGTCTCACTGACCTAGAACTTAGGGGTGTTTTATGAGAGAGCCGGAGTCCAGCTCACAGAGAAGTAACACATAGGGGCCCCTGGCCCCCCACAATCCCTAGTGTGAGCATGAGCACTAGGCCTGGAAGCCGGGCTGTGGGTCCGCCAGGTGGGCACCGGCTGTGAGGGGGCCGAGCCGCCCCACCTGACCCCTGGCCGCTCCCGGATGGCTGACCTTGGGGTTGTCACACTGAAACACAAAGCCGAACCATGGAACGCGAACCCGCCATAAGTCACTCTGTGTTTGGGGTCGTACCCGTCCCCCAACAGCTTTCTCTCCTGGGGACAGAGGCTTGGGCAGCAGCAACAGTGTCCAGGGTAGTGGTCCCAACTGCTCAGAGAGAGGGAGGGGGAAGAGGGAGAGGGAGGGGAGAGCCGGTCAGCCTCCTGGTCCCCTCATCAGCCCCCTCCGACCAGCAGGCTCGGTCACCACCACCCCTCTCCCCTCTCTCTCTCTCTCTCTCTCTGTCTCTGTCTCTCTCTGTCTCTGTCTGTCTGTCTGTCTGTCGCTCTCTCTCTTCCCCGACTCCCTCTCCTTCTCCCTCTGTCCCCAAAACACGGGCTGTGAATCCAGGTCTGACGTGGCTTCTCTCTGGAAGACCCGAGCCCTGCTCACAGCAGCTGAGGTGACTCTTGAGGCCCTGAGCTCGCCGCTGGTTTCTCCAAGTCGGGGCTCAGGGGACGCTGTGCGCCCTTTCTGATGTCCGCGTGCTGCTTTAATTTTGTAGATAAACCCTCTTTAGAATAGCTGTAGATTTACCAGGGGTGCGGACGGCAGAGGCCCAGAGCCCGCGCCCCCGCGCCCCCCGCCCCGGGGTGGTGTCCCCGCGGCCACCGGTGCCTGTGCCGTGCGCCGTCGGCCCCGCCCGGGCCCCACCGGGCAGTCTTCGGTTCGTAGCTGACGCCCGCCCGGTTCCTGTCCTGGACCCCACATGACACTTAGTCGTCACGTCTCCTTGGGCTGCTCTGGGCTGGGACATTTTCTCAGGCTTTCCGTATTTTTGTACCTTTGACCATTTTGAGGACTGCTCAGGCGTTTCGCAGAACGTGTCCCCACATCGTGCTTTGTCTGGTGCGTCCCCCACGGCTCGCGGTGGGCTCAGGGGATGAGGACCACAGGAGCGGGGAGCCTTCTCGTCACATCGGGTCAGCAACGTGCCGTCACCCCAGGACACTGCTGCTGTCGGCCCCGCGAGGCCGGGTCTCTCCCTCCCCGTGCAGTCACCCCGTGAAGTCACCCCGTGCAGTCACCGCCCCGCACTGTGCTCTGTACGGGGACGCCGCCCTGCGCTGGGCCTGGACAGGGCGGGCATCCGGCGTCCCTTTCTGGGGGCGGGTGTCTACAGTGCCCGGGGTTTTCCTGAACTAGAGGCCTGTCCCTTCTCTGCCATTGGTTCATTTGTTCAGCCGTTTACTTACATGACCGTGGATTCACGGATAGTGACATCCTCGAGTTATAATCCGATGCAACTTGATCGGTTTTGTTCTGGCTTCGGCGGGTTGCGGCCTGGGTCCCTTTGCTGTCCCTCATTGTCCCTTGGCTGTCCCCTACTGTCTTGCCTTTGTTGTTCTTTACCTTCTCTCTCCGGCCCTGCAGGAAGCTCCAGGCTCTTCCGTGCCCTTCCTGCCCGAGAATCAGCTGTTCCCCTGAGGAGCCCCGTCCACTGGCCAGAGATGGCGTGAGACCAAGGCCTGGGAGCCCACAGGCCCATCGCTCCGGGGCTCCCGCGCCTCCAGACCCTGTCCGCCGACCAAGCCGGGAAGCTGCGCGCCCCCTGCTGCGTGATGCCCCCGCGCCGATGGGTGTTTCTGTTGGTAGCTGCCCGCACGGGCCCAACGTGTCCGCGTACGATGCCTACGACCCTGACCCTTCATCACACGGGCCAGTCTCGGCTCCCCCTGCTCATCTGTCCCTCCCGCTCCGACGATGGCAAGCCTGGCTGCCACCACATTAACTGTTCGGTCCCCAGGTACCTGGGTGGCAGCATCCTAGCCACGAACCCACAGGCCGAGAAAAACGAATGCACCAGCCCGAGCACGGCCTCGCACGCGGTCCCCTCACCCTCACGCTCACAGACCCTGCTCTTTCCCAAAGCTGCTAGGCCAGCACCTGTTCCCTCCAGCCCTCCGGGGAGGTCGTCTTGGACATCCGTGATCCAGGTGGGTTGTTTGGTCAGTTCGCATTCCATTCGGGGAGTCTCCCGACCTCCTAAATCATCTTTAAATTTGCCTACAGCACAACACAGTTTGTGCCGTGAGGTCCTGCGACTGTTGACAAGTGCATAGTGTCACGCACGCACGGTGACGGCATTGCGTAGACTAGTCTCACTGCTCTAAAAGTCCTCTGCGACCCCCCACCCTTCCTGCCCCTCTGGAACCCTGGGCAGCCGCTGGCCTGGGGCCATCTCTGCAGCTCTGCCTCTTCCAGGACGTCCGGTGAATGGGGTCATACGGTGTGTGGCCTTTGTTCTTCCTTAGGTTTCTCCCACTTAGCGATACGACCTTGTGACGCATCCGTGCCTTTTCGCGGCTTGGCGGTGCGTACCCCACTGTCGGATGGCCCACCGCCTGCGTACCCGGGCTCCCACCCGGGGCATCTCGGTCGCTTCCAGTTTTCAACGATTATGAACAAAGCTACTATAAATGCTCGCATACACGTTTTGGGGCGGGCATGTGTTTTCAAGTCAGTGGCATAAATACCTGGGAACACATTTTCCGGACATGTCTAGCTTTATTTAAAAACAAACAAATTGTCTACGGCCGTGCCACCCTGAACAAGCCTGATCCCGTCTGATCTCGGAAGCTAAGCAGGGTCGGGCCTGGTCAGTACTTGGATGGGAGACCACCTAGGAAGACCAGGTGCTGTAGGCATGAAAAATTAAAAAATAAGGGATTGTAAGCTGATAAGGTCCTTGCAATCTGTGATGTCAACCAAGGGTTGCCTCGCCTAAACAAACAAACAAACAAACAAAACAGGACCACCAAACGGCCTTCCCCAGGCCTCCGAGGGCGAGGAAGCCTCTCCCACTGGCCCCTGCCCAGGCTCGCCCCTTCCCAAGCACTCAGTGGCCTTGGGGGGCTCTCAAGAGCCCACTGCCCGGCCCCAGCCCGGCCACCCCAGGGGCTCCAGCCCACCGGTGTCTCTGCCTGGCAGCTCCAG
>JAQQSQ010002775.1:0-10298 GCA_028627145.1 Eidolon dupreanum | reverse complement strand
GAATTTCACTTCCTCCCACAGCCAATTGGCCAGAATTAGTCATGTGATCCCCTCCTTAACTATAAAGGGGCTGAGAACTGTGGGTGAGCAGATGGGATGTCGGGGGAGTGCTAGCCTCTGCCACTCCTTCATTACCTTTGGTCAGTCCACCAAACCTCTCTGAGCCTCAGTCTCCTTGTCTGTAAAATAGGGCTGATACTTCCTATTCTTGGGATTGCTATGGGGTATATGTGATTATATATGTGAAAAATGCTAAAAGTTAACATTAGAGGCAGTTCTATGCTTGCTTTTTGCTGTGTAAAATGTCACATTCTTTGGTTCACAGGAAAAACACACAACTTCAACTCTCCTTAAATCTGCTTTCTACATTCCTGTTCATATTTCCCCAACCCTTCTTGTTTCTGGATTGCCCACTCCCCTCCTCTCATTTGGGTCTTTTTAATTTTTTTTTGAGGGGATGGTGAGATCATTAAGGCCACCTACCAGTAGCCTTTGGTGGCCTATCTTTGATATTTCACACTAGGTGGCACATCCTGCATGGAAAAGGAGACCCTGAAGTGTCACGAGGGATGAGGAGTTGGCCACCGGGGCATTTCTCCTGGACAGCAGAGAGAGTGCTCAGGGGTTCTGCATCACATGTTATATGGTTCCTTAGATTCCTAGGGAACACCAGATGGGTGTGTATGTGTGTGTACGTGTGTGTGTGTGTGTGTGTGTGTGTGTGTGTGTCCCAAGCACCAATATTCCCTTAAATGTGGATAATGACAATGTGGTGGGCCAAGCTCCATGGTGTGGTTTGGCTGCAAATTAACTAACTGCAAGCTCAGGGAACAGCCCCAGGTGAATAGTGCTCTAGGCGAAGGGAAGGGACAACATTCTCATTCTACTCAGATCCCCTTGGAGACTTGTGTTCCCATACAGGCCCAAGCCCTATGGACATAGTGACAAGATGAAGTGTGACCAGAATGGGGAAAGAGTAGGAACCTATGCCATGTAGGAAGTGTTGATAGCCCAGCAAAGATAAGGCTCTGACAGACACAATCACTGTCCCTAAGCTTCCGAGGGATTGCCCTGAGGCCAAGGGAGGAGTCGTGACCTGCAGGGCCACAGAAGGCAGAGCTCAGGATCTGTGGGGGAAGTTCTGGGGCTACAGATTTCAGCTTAGGATGAGGAAGAACATTCACCTTTTACTCTGACCTATTCCAAAATTAACTGGGCTTCCTTAGGAGGTAGTGAGTGTCTCATCACCAGAGGTGTGCATAGAAAGGTTAGACAAGCTCTTGGCAGGGACAGCACACTAAAGAGAGAAATGAAAGAAGATATATGAGTCTCTTCAAGCCCCAAAGTCATATGATTGTACAAAATAGAATAGTTTAATAGTATAACCTCAGAACACATATGTATACATATATACACATATGTGTGTGTGTGTGTATTATGAATGGGTGTGTGTGAGATGAGTTGAAAACAGCTTCAAAGTTATAATGAATTGGAGCTTCATGTCCACACTGGAAATCCGTCATTGGTGCAGGGGAGAAAGCACTGTCAGGGCAGAAGGAAACTGACCCAGAATAATGAGCCCCACTGCAGAGTGAAGAAGGGGACATGCACACTGTCCCAGGGCCCGTGGCTGCCCAGGGACTCCCACGCACAGCCAACAGTGGCAGCACCAATTACAGTATCCTATTTTGGAACAATATTTGCAACACTGCACTTTTGGGGCTCCCAACCCGCTTGCCTCCCGGAATGACAACAGGCAAATGAAATGGATGCATTGTTCTCACACGCGTTACCACAGGCACGTTTATGTCTGGGCTGTGTAGTCTTTTGTTTTCTGGGCTCTTGCTCGATGCTCAGAACAACCCTCAAAGCAGGTGACTCCATATTTCCTCAAAGGAGAACCTGGGGCTCAGAGTAAGCACATGACAGACCTCCATCAGAGCCTTTGTCCAGAGGCAAGGCCAGCAGCTGTCCATTACACCAGGTCTCTGCGGTGTCACCCTGTTGCCTTTTAGCAGAGGGCAAACTAAAATCTGAGGTGCAGCAAGGAATGCAAGAGGGAGTGCTTGAGGCTCATCCAGGCAGTCAGTTCCTTTCTTTGTGGTGAGCTGGAACTCCCAGAATGAGCCAGAGTTCCAGGGAAGATCACGAACAGGGGAGAGGGCCCTGGGCTAGGAGTAAGGACACCAGGCTCAAGCTCTAGGTCCCTGGGTTTCTTGCTGTGTACTCCTGAGTGAGTTACAGCCTGTTCCTGGGCTCAGTGTTCTCTATACAAAATGGGAATGAGACTGATGGCCTCACTAAACTCTTAGGGTTATTAGGCAGATCTAATAACATTAAAAACCATAAAATTGAGTGCACGTGCACAGCAATAACAGAGCATAGTAGCTCTGTCCAGGATTCCACATGCTCCAGCTTCCCGATTTAGAGCATCTTCGCACCCTAGTTCTGTCACCTCCCATTTCACACCAAGCTGGGCTTGGACTTGACAGCAGGGAGTCTCCGTGAACCACCAGCCAGGCCGCATGAGAGGGTGACGAGAGACATGGCATGGGCATGCCCAGGCCAGGGCCAAGGAGGGCCAGCTCAACTGCCTTGAGGTCTGGGCGGGGAGGTCCAAAGGCTGGGTAGCTCTAGATTTGTGGTTTAAAGCCAAGGTTTGGGGAGTTAGACTCTGCCATTGAATGCCTGTTACCTTGAGCATGTTACTAGGTGATTGGATTAAATGGGTAGTGTATGACACGCTTAGCCCAGCATCTGGCACACGGTGAGCCGTCAGTAAGCACTGAGGGGACGGAGGAAGAACAAGGAGTGAAGGGGACGGTGGGGGTGGTGAGAGAGGAGGAGCAGAAAGTTAAACACAGAGATCTCCAACAGGAGGCAGAGGTCCTCCCCAAAGAGAGAGGCAGGAAGCACAGTGGCCTCGGAGGGGTAGAGTGAGAGGACCCGGGAAGACTTAAAAGATGGAGGAATGAGTGTGGTGTAAGAAAGGGCACCCCAGGACCAGAACGCAGCGCAATAAAGGACCACGAGGGGAGGGGAGGGTCCCGGCCACATGACGTTAGTGATGGGAGTTGAGGCTGGATAGATATGTGGGGTCCAATCGCAGAGGGACCAAATGACTGTCCCCTGTTAAACTATTATTTTTGTTCTCAGGATTTAATTTACAACATCTCAGAATTTTACCATACCCCCTCTGCATCTGAGAGACATCATTTTCCCTTTTCTTCAGCCCCTTTTGTGTCTCTCTACTCTCCTTTCATTGTTCTATTCATTCCCCTGCCCACCCGGGTCAGGGCCCCCACAGTCTCACCGTGTGGCCCTCCTGCCCCTGCCTGCTGCCCAGGCAGCCAGCTGTGTGCGGGCCAGGCTGGTCCCAGGGCTGCACAACGGAAGAGTGCTTCTGCTCTCAGGTTAGAGGCAGTTTGGCCACAGTGGCTCCCACGTGTGCTCTGGGAAACACACTCCTGCAGACTTCTGCCTGGCCAGGTCGGGGCATGAGGGCTGGGCATCCTGGTCCTATTGAGGGTGGGTGGGTGCAAACCAGACTTCAGGCAGCTGAGCCTGGGGGTCGTCTACTTCTTTTCTGTTGTTGCCACCAGAGAATCACCTAATGTTGGCATTCGAGGGACCTCAGAGGGGAAGGAGCTTGATCAAGGATGATCAGTAGAAATTTCCACGCGATAACTCTGCTTCTACAAAACTTGGGTGACCATGTGAATTGTTAGCCCATCGACACATCTCAGTGTCAGCTGGGACCTTGTGGGCCTTGAGATCCAGAAAGAATTACCTCAAACCCCTAAGATGGGGAAGCCTGTAGATGTCCTGAGCCTGCTAGATTTTGGATCTTTTCTAGGCCTTTTTGTCGGCACAATTTCCCTTCTCTTCAGCCCCACTGGTGTCCAACCGCCCCTGGTTCCCAGATGCTGTCTCTCTTCCCAGAGCAACTCTCAGGCGCTGTACCAGGCTCGCTAGCCCATCAAGCTTTTCCAATTGCCCATCAAGCTTTTCCTGAGTTTAGCAGAACTTTCAGAAGGTACGGAAGTCTGTGGGGAAGGAACCAGTGACCCAACCAGCTTCCCTCCATCTTCCTGCCTCTCTTCTCTTCTATCTCTCCTTTTGATTCTTTCCTCCCTCCTCCCTTTCCTGACTCCCACAGTGGTTTTGGAATACTTGGTGCCCATGGCATTCCCCTTCCAGAGTGACGTTTTCCCCCAAAGTTGTGGCTCTCCCAGAAGGGAATGCTCATCTAGCTGCATTCTCTCTAACACCGAAGTACAAGTCAGTGCCTTCCTCGGTCACATCAGCTATTCTCAATCATCGCTTAGTCTCTCCCCAGTCCTTTTACCAACTTGAGAAAGAACATTTGTTGCACTCAGAAATATCCTTAGAATTAAAAGCTCTTCTAAGCATTTGCTTGACTCTGGAACAAAGACTGGAGACATGCTGGACAGGCAGCTCGGACCTGGGACAGTGGCAGAGGCGTCCAGCTCATGAGGCAGGCCCTGTGCCGCCCAGTGTTCCATTTCCAAAAGAAGCCAGAAATCTCGATATTCAAGCAAAATCACCTGTATTTTAAATACTGCCTCTGAATTCTAAAACTTTTAAACACCATGTAGGTCAAGTAAAATATATCAATGACCCATACCCACCAAGGGCCACAAGTTTCTCTCTGCTCTAGAGCTGAAAGAAGACTCCCCACCCCCCACCCACCCCCACCCCCACCCCCACCCGGTGCCCAACCGTCCCTGGTGATATGCTGAGCGACCCCCCTCTCCCCAGTTGCTGGGTCATCATTTCATCTGGGGAAGTATGCGTTTGGGCGCTGGTCTGTCATGACCCAGCAGCGTCAGGCTCTACAAAGTGCACGATGCCACGCCCCTCTTGCTGGTCAGGTGCTACAGACCACAAAGCCAATGCCTAGGAAGCAGCAGTGCCATTGCCCATTTACAATGTGCCCATGTAGGCCCTGTGACCCAGCACCTCTTGGCTTTGGATTTGGCAGCAATGAGCTCTTCCTGCTCCCGGCTTGCCCCAGAGGCCCCAGACAGGGCCAAGGAGAACAGGGATGCCTCTAAAGGCCTTCCTCGCAGGGCGGGTAACAGAGCCAGACTGCAGGGAATGACAAAATTTGAGATGCACGCCCATCCCCTGCTTTGCAGGAAAAAGGTCTGGCTTGACTTGCCTCTGACTTGCTATGTCACCTTAAGCAAGTCTCTTGTCCTCTCTGAGCCTGTTTCCTCACCTGCAACGTGGGTATAAAATTCCTGCCTCCTTCACCAGACTGCCCTGAGGTCAAAATCAAAGAGACAAAAACAGATCCTAGTGCGAACGCATTTGTGAGCTGTAAAGGGCTAGAAATATTAGGACCTATTACTCACTTGTCAGCCCTTAACTTCCCCAAGACGATCCCAGCCCAGCTATGACCCTTACACAACCACAGAATTTCTCACTAGATTCCAAGGTCAAACTCAGGATGCCTCTCTGAACAGGACCAGGCAGAGGTCCTGCTGGCCCACTGGCATCTTAATGCTGTGTCTGCGCTCCTTGTCCTCTTCAGCTAGGGCCCTGCCACCTCTCCCACCTCATCTCCCCTCCGAAAAGCAGAACTCTGTGAGGGTGTAGCCAGCAGGCATCAGGCAAGTGGCTCTGGGCCCCGTGCCTGCTGCTCTGGAAGCCGCCTTCGGTGTACCTGAGCAAGGGTGCGCAGCACCAGCAGACTGGATAAGTCCAAAAATCAGAGGTCCGCCCTCACCCAGCTCCGGGGGCTGACGTGTCAGTGCCCAGCCCCCGTGAACTGTAAGTCCTGATAAATGTTGACTGGTGAGCTGCCCACAAGGCCAGCCCCGCCTGTGCCAATCCACAGCATGGCCCAGGGCATGGGAACGGGTCAGGACGCCTGCTTCTCGGTCTCCACTCAGTCAGCCACTTGTTATGGGTCCTTCTCTTGGCCTCAGTTTCTCCATCTGTAAAAAAAGGAATTGGACTAGTGCATAATCCTCTTAGTATTTGGCAATGGGAAGTCGGGGGAAGGAGATTTGGGTGGTCACAGTGAACAGAGAGCATTCCTGGCGGTTAGTGCCCAGGTGCCAGGGGTTCTCAGTGTCCTGCACTGGATAGGACAGTCCTTCACAACAAAGAACTGCACCCCTCCCAAAGAAAACAATGCCGGAAGTGCCAACGTTGAGAAACCCTGGCAGGTGATCTCACAGGTCCATTCCAGATCTGGGATTCTGAAAACATTCACCCAAACTCTCAATCAAACATTCTAAAAAAAAAATCTTACCTTGAAACGACAGCTCCTAGCTTTGCTGCCTCAGAGATGTGGGGCTGCTGCTGTTGAGATAAGCAGCCCAGCCCCGGAGGGATCTGGAAGGTTCCTCCTGGCTCCAGCGCTCAGTGACTCTGCAGTTGGAGATAATGATGAAGGTTTACTCATAAGGAGCAGGCTTTCCAGTCTCTAAAGGCTGCTAAACACACCGGTTCCCTCCTTTGATCGTCTTGCCAGTGCTGGAAAGTTGCAGACAAGAAAGCCAAATGCTCAGAAAGGCTTAGAGATGTGTTCAAAGTCACACAGCTGGCAAGTGATGGACTTGGGATCTGAACCAAGTGCCCTTTCCCCTCCTTGCCCATTTACTCAATGGGACTCCCACACACGGGCCTCCCCGAAAAGAGGCGGTGTCAACTCACCTGCCCAGGAACAGAGAAGCATCTCAAGAATCTGAAATGCAGCCTGAAAGTCAGACATCTTCCCCCTGCCCACCACACGCACTCAGACTCCCATTTCTATACACACATATACTAACCTACCGATTTTGCCATATATTTCAAAATTCTAATTTGAAATTTTAATAACAAAGGAATGGTCCAGGGAGAAAGTTCTGAGAGCCAGCTTCTGGGAACTGGTCAGAAGGCAGACGACACCCCCTCCTTCAAAGAAGCACTGGCCAGGTGGGGCTTAAGAACCTGAGCCACCCAAACAAGCAGTGGCAGCATAAAAAGTCAATGGGACTGGAGCCAAGAGCCCCGGGATCACAGCGGAAGCCCATGGCCCCTTTCATGCTCTACCCAGGCTCCCCACCCTCCCTGCCTGGATCAAATCCATGCCCAGCCCTCACTGCCCTGGCCAGCCCCACGCAGGACATATAGACACAGTACTGCCAGGGTCTGGTCCAAGGTCAGAACACACAGACAAGCAATATCAAGTCTGTCCTTATGCTAAGCTGTCACTTTGTGTCAGAGGTATGTGAGTGACAAAGGCATCTTCATTCTTAACCAAATATCTGCTAAGTTGAGGACCAAATGTCACACTGTTGTTTAAGAACCTTTAATGCCTTGCTGCCCAAAGGGCGGTCCCTGGACCAGCAGCATCAGCATCACCTAGGAGCGCGTTAGAACTGCAGCTTCCAGATCTGCTGCCCTGATCTGCCTGTTAATAAGCTCCCCAGGTGGTTTGTGTGCTGGCCCCTCACTTGTTGCACTCCAGCCACACTGGCCTCCTTTTGGTTCCTAAAATACGCCAAAGTCTTTACCATTTCAGGTTCTTCTCCCTTGCCATTCCCTCTCCTAGGAAGGCTCTCCCCTTAGGTTTTCATATAGCCGGTCTTTCTCATCATTCAGGTTTCAGGCTAAATGTTACCAGTTCAGAAGAACCTTCTCAGACTACCTGATCTGAAGTAAGTTCCCCTGGAGGCACCCCTCAAAATACCTTGTACCTCCCTTTAGGAATTCATCTCATCGCCCTACTCATAGCTGTGCCGTGTGCTTCGTCAGCCTTCTGTGCCCTCCACTAGAATGCATGCTCCAGGAAGGCGAGCATCGTGTCGGTCTTACACACCCAGGCCCCAGCATGGAGCACAGTGCACAGCACACAGTAGGCATGGGAGAAATACTGATTGAGTCGATTCTGAATGAGTGAATGTAGTGCAACTATAGTCATCCCTCTATGATTCAGGGTCATATTAACTATACTGTAAATTAACCTATGGGCTCATTCTGCGAATGGGTAACTGGTGTCTAGAAAAGGGCAGGGACTTGCCCAAAGTCACCCAGCAAGTCACTAACAGGATCAAGGCCTCTGACCTTTCAGGCCTCCATGCCTCAACCCAGGCCCGGACCCCCTGCCTGTTCATTTTTGTGGTCTGACAAAGCAGGATGTTTGCAGGGGCCACTGACCTACATTGTGAATAATTGCATTATGCAGAGAGACTCTCAGGCCAGCTGCTCTCCTTTCACTGCACAGATGGGGAGGCTTTCCCCCAGCAGCTTCTGCATGCCTCCTGCTGAGCAGCGGCTGGACCAGGAGTCAGGTGTGAGCACTTGCAGCCTCTGGCCATCACAGACAGGTGTGGGCTCTCTGCTGGGCACTGCACCTCTTCAGGCAAGAAGAGTATTTTATCAGCTTGAATTCAGCTTGCAGCACCAAGGCACAGCCTTCACAGAGCTCTGGGGGCTTCAGGGGAGGCCTCTATTGAATGTTTAGCAATTAAGTCATTCCTCCCACTAGTAGCACCTCACAGTTTATAGAGCAGATTTATACCCACTATCTCTTTGGAATTTTACAGAATGCTTGAGAGAGACAAGGCAGGTTGGAGAGAGCACATGGTGAGAGAGGAAAAACACTGGTTTGGGAGTCAGACCTGGGTTTGAATTTCAGCTCTGACACTAGCTGGACATTTGGGGCAAGTTATTTAACCTGTCTGTGCCTCAGTTTCCTCATCTGTAAAGTGAGTACAACACCTTGTTGGATTCTTATGAGGCTTCAACAAGATGACATGTCGTAGAGCTCACAGCTTAGCAACGAGCACATCATTATCACGCATGACAAGCAGCCTTTGGTGTTCTTAGGGCAGCTGTTCTTGGTGAGGTCCGTGCACTCTCCCTCTGAGGCTGCCTCCCAGGGAATCATCCTGATCTTACTAGAATGGAAGAAGACCCATGAAGATAGAGCTCCTATCAGTCCTGGTGACTGCTGCATTCCCCATGCCCAGAACAGTACCTGGCAAATGGTAGCGCTTGATAGTTGTGTATTAAATGAATGAGTGAATGAATAAATGAATGATACTTAGGTAATTGCCCAGATGAGCAGCAAGTAAGCAAGAAAAATAACAAAGAGAAAAGGGCAAGTTGAAATATCTTGTAGGCCAGTATCCTGAGTAAGGGAAACATTCTTGGGCCAGTGGAGATGGTACAGTCCACAGCTGTGCAGGAAAGTGGGCCTAAAGTCCTGGCTCAGACCCTTATGTGAGGTTCCAGCGTGGCATCTGCAGGAGTCAGTGCCCTGTAATCACTGGCCCTTGGCTGCATGGCCGTCCCACAGTGGGAGCAGAGTGAGTGCTGTGGGCAGGTACAGCCTGGGCTCTCCAGCCCCTCAGTAGTACCCACCCCCATCCCATCCCCATTGCCCCAGAAGGGGGTGAGCGGGTCCTCCATGGTGTCTAGAAATCTAGCCTCTTTTAAGACCATTGTGTGCCTTCTAGAATAGCACAGGAGGCTACTGAGTGCTTCGCCACTTACAGCCCCCTGGAGCCACAGAAAGTAACTGTCCTCAGAAGAGGATGAGCCACAGCCTCTTGGTGGGACTCTCCACACAGTTCTTTGGTGCCCTCTAGTGGCATTTTGGTACATGACAAGGTCTCTAAGTAAGTGTTAAGGTAGTGGCTGGGTTCCCTGCCCCATGTTGTTGCATGGTCAGGTGCCTCTCTTCCGGTGTGTAACTGCTCATTCCACTCTGGACTCCAGTTCCAGGCACAATCAGAACAGATCAGATAAAAATAGGCAAGATGAGGCCTGGCTCTTACAGTTTGTTTTGAGATTCAATACAGGGGTCTTTTGACTTTATTCAGACTCCCCATTCCCCAGCCTGAATCTGAACCTCATCACTCCTAAAACCACCCCCAACCCCTGCCATTCTGATCTGTATCCAGTGTGCACAGCCCTGGAGCTATGTGAGTGTGATGCTCATGACCAGGAGATTGTTATGGCTTGTTCCTGGATCAGTGCCTGTATACTGAAGAGATGGGGTAGAGGCATCTCTGCCACCTTTGGGGACCACTGACTTCTCTGAACTCTTGGTAGGCCCTTGGTTTTCTGCTCTCCTCCAAGCTCTAGAGCCAAGGCTGTGCTTAAGCTTATTGAGATGGATGATGGACTGAAAGACCAGATGTAAGAATTAGGATTTCAGATTCAAAGAAGTCAGAGCAGACCAGGATAGGGGCATGAGAAGGGGGATTACTAACAAGGTCAAAGGTAACCAGGCTGGAGAGTCAACTGCAGAAGAGGGGAGACAGATCTAGCAG
>JAQQSQ010002774.1:0-10300 GCA_028627145.1 Eidolon dupreanum | reverse complement strand
CTTTTGCTGAGCAGAAGCTTTTTAGTTTGATGTAGTACCATTCATTTATTTTAGCTTTTACTTTCCTTGCTTTTGAGGTTAAATTCATAAAATCTTCTTTAAGACCAGGGTCCTTGAGTTCAGTTCCTATGTTTTCTTTTATGCATTTTATTGTTTCAGGTCTCAAAATCAAGGTCCTTAATTCATTTTGAGTTAATTTTGATGTGTGATGATAGACAACAGTCTAGTTTCATTCTTTTGCAGTTGGCTTTCCAGTTCTCCCAGCACCATTTATTGAAGAGCCTTTCCTTTCTCCACTGTATGTTTTTGGCTTTTTTGTTGAAAATTGTTTGCTCATATAAATATGAGTTTATTTCTGGACTCTCGATTCTGTTCCACTGATCCATGTATCTGTTTTGCTACCAATACCATGCCATTTTGCTTACTGTCACTTTGTAGTCGAATTTGAAGTCAGTCAGAGTAATGCCTCCAGCCAGAATGAGGTTTTTAAAGATTAATCTAACCAGATCTAAAAAGAAAACTTCCAAATTAAAAAGTATCAAAGTTATTCCAACACATGGACTACCACTAATTAACTTTACCCTGAGTATAAATACACTACATCAGAAGTCTGCAAGAGATAGTCCTCGGGCCAAATCCAGCCCACTGCCTGTTTCTGTAAATAAAGTTTTATTGTTTGTTTCCATATTCTCTAAGGCTGCTTTTGTGCTACAAGGGCAAAGTACTAGAGACAAAAATCATATGGCCTACAAAGCTGCAAATATTTAACATCTGACCCTTTAGAAAAAGTTTGCTCACGCTGCTCTACATCATGCCTCTCAGAGGTATTTTTTGGAGCTATGACTGCCATTAAAATTAAAAAAAAAAAAAAAAAAATTAATTAACTGAACCGGGGACCAGTTCCTTGAATATCCATTTCATTCAAAGTGTTAAGTGTGTCACTTATTAAACTATTGTCTTTGAACTCCACACTCTCCCTTTGTGATGCAGGACTAGAACTCTATAAACTACATTTTTTTCCTTCCTTAGCTGGCTTCCTGTTAGTTTCCACCACGAGTAGTAGGTACTTGAAAAGACTGGAAGGAAGGAGGAAGGAGGAGGAAGAAGGGACTTTTTCCTTGTTTGCTTGCTACTTGCACCAGCACTGCCCTGAGAGCTGCTACCAGTCTCCAGCTTTTCTTTCTGGAATGTGTAAACACAAACAGTTTCATTGTACCCCCCTCAAAAGTACTGGCACGAGCTCTGTGAAGCCCCTTCTCTGAACTTTGAGGTTCTGATAACCCCAACCTCTTCTATTTAATTCCTCTCCCTCAATGTCTTTTCACTTTTTTAAATCTTCCAACACTTACCTAACCAATTCTCTAATTTTTTTTTCTGAAAGAACTGGTGTGTTACTATTATTCTTGGTGGTATATAAAGATTTTAAAAATTAATGACTCACAGTTAATCACTCTGTTCTAACTAAGTATTAATGTTTAATAAAAAAATTTTGAAATACTTGCATAAAATATTACTGTAAAAAAAATAGTTCATTTCATGTTTACGTAATCCTTTTAATTTTAAAGGTAAAGACCTTTCTTAAATTACAGACACAGACATACAGAGAAATAAAGCTGATAGCTTCAATTCCAAAATCTCAGGCATGGGTCAAGAGTAAACGGTGAAATACACTCACCAGGTTCAGATGTCAAAGAGCTGATCTTCTCCCAGTGTGCAGAAAAATCTTAATTGATTTGAGCTCAAAGTAGACAATCAGAAAAGACTTTAGAAAGACTCTGTTGTCTCCCACCCAATAAAGATTTGACATCTAGAAACATTAATCCCTTTACAGAAATCAATGAGCGTTCAAACCATAAAAACCAAACTCCCAATCATTGCTACCACTAACGGGAAATAGCTTAGCTCTAAACAAACAGAATACAAAGCAAAAACACAAAATTAGTACAAAGGAAAAATACTAAAGAAATGACATCAGCCAAGTTCTATTGCTGCTTTAGATTTACCTCTGGGAGCCAAGAAAAGATGCACCTAGGGTTCATCTGCTCATAGGTGCATCACTGGTTATTTTTTAAACAGCTTTACTGAGGTATAACTGGTATATGAAAACTGCACATACTTAATGGATACAATTTGATGAGTTTTGGACAAATCCATACATACACGTCTGATACCATTGCCACAATCAAGGTAATAAACATATCCATCACTTCTCCGCATAAAAAAGTCAATGACTCACAGATAATCACTCTGTTTTAACCAAATAATTTTTTAATAAGCAAAAGATATTTTGAACCATGAAACCATATTTGAACCAGTTAAAATATTACTGTAATATAGTTCACATTTACCTAATCCTTTTTAATTTGTACTCTGTCTCATATCTAATGTATATAATATGTAGGAACAAATCAAGAGGTCTTATCAATGTCACAGAACTGGTTAGTTCTGAATGAGGAAGTACAAGAAACCTAATGAAATAACATATTATGAGTCAAATACTTTTAAGGCACTACTTAGGCCAAAGTATAATTCTTTTGAAGCTGAATACATTAATTTGGAATAAAAGAAAGGGAGTGGTCTACATGAGTCTCTTCATTTCAGCCAGCTGCATTTATAATCACACCACTGCTCACTGAATCCAAAACACCACTTCACTCACAAGGTATTGTGACTGGCTATCTTCTATATGCATTCATTCAAAAAATTTTCATTAAGCATCTGCTATCTACTGGGATCTGTGCTAGGTGCTGGAGAATCAACAGTGAACACAATATCAACATAACCCCAGTTATGTTATACTCACCCCCTTACTATCATTCCAAACCACTCCTGCAAACCCAATAGTGAAACTGCCTGCATTTTCCAACATAGCACTTTCAGTAGGCCCTTGCCACAGGCAAACAATTTTAGAGTGAATATTTTTTGCCCTGTTAGCAGACAACTGTTGTTGCCCATCTAACATCCATACCCTTCTACCCTCACAACAAAACCTACTTTTGTTCACATAGACACCCTCCTCTCAGCTGAAGAAGGTGACTAATTTCTAACTCAATCATAGTGGTACTCATTCCAATACCTGATTTAAGTATGGGCACATGAAGCAGTATTGGCCAAGAAGATATGATTGATGGGGCAGGGGCTAAGGGGAGGGAGACCTGTAGCAGTTTCTAATAAAGGTTTCCTCACTCCTGAGGAACTCCTGGTTCTCAATCAGGGGCAATTTTGCCTCATAAGGAACATTTGATAATGTCTGGAGACATTTTTGTTTGTTACAATTGGTGGTGGTTGGGGCGCTACTGGCATCTAGCAGGTAGAATCCAGGGATGCTGCTAAACATCTTACAATGCACAGGACAGTCCACCACTCAAAAAAAAAAAAAAAAATCATCTGACCCAAAATATTAAGAGTACTGAAGTTGAGAAACTATGCTAAAGATGATACACTGGAAGAGATGGTGTCTTTTCTCCTTTTGAAGAATGTTAAATGTTGATTAGACACATGGAACTGATAGAGCCACCAAGTATCAATTTGAGGATAAAGCCAATACACAAAGGAGAGCTTCAGAGAAACAAAGCTGAAGCCCTGATGTCTTATACCAGGAAATGTCCAACCTCTAACTTACTCTGACACTTCTTGATTATTTAAGCTACTGGGTACAGTTTTCTATTACAATCTGAGCATGCTCACTGATATAATCTGTTTAGTACTTTAACATTTACCATGAGCTTTTCACAAAGATTACTTCATTAATTCTTATAATATTCTAAAGTACTAAAAAGGTATTAGAGAAAAATGAAAATATTTTAGGATGGTTATTATTGTCTATAGTTAATTACTAGTTGAGAGTAATGGAAGAAAGACACTAGGGACTCCCCACTTGTTTTCTTGCAGAACATACGTGCCTAGCACCATCTTAGGCTTTAATATATATATTATCTCAGTTTGTCTTCAAAACAACCTGATTAAACCTAACCACTCTATATATGAAGAAACTAAGGGTGCTCAAATTTACATAGCTAATAAATACTGAGTTAGGATATGAACTTTGATCTGTCAGATTCCCAGTTCCACTCTATTTCCACATATAAAAAGTGAAAACAAGAGGAGGGAAACCATGTTAACTTGACCCAGGCCAAGTTAAAAGAACTAGTGGAGAGGATCATGTCTAGAAATGAGCATACAAGGCAAAAGCAAAAAACTTATTCAACAAAGCAGAATGGTAAACAAACAAAAAACCAGAATTTGAAAGCATCAGGAAATAAGCATTCCTTCTTTAAAACTATTTTTTTGTTAATGAATGTCCATAGGAGATAATGCAAAAAATATACAGAAAATTACAGATATTCACTTAACATTCTGATGTATTTCCTTTTAGTCAAAAATATGCATCCCTCATTTATGAAGTTTTGTATCCTCTTTTCTTGCTTAGGAGCTTCTTTCTGTTTCATAAAAGACTCTCCAAATATTTTTTATGGCTGTATAAATTACAGACACCATATTGATGTATATACCATACCTACCGATAAACTTTTAAGCTATTTCTCATTTTTATTGTTATAGACTCAGCCTAAACACACCATTTTTGATTACTCCAGCTGAAAAATCACTACCATCGGACAACTTGTAGCAGTGTGGGCAACATTCATCTAGCACTTACTTTATACTACCTACTTTCTTTTGTAGTTACCTGTGTTCTCACGTTAACTTTCCAAGGAGCATGTAAGCTAACAATGGGAAAAACCATGTAATTCAGACTTGTCACCCAACACTATGGCTAGTCCACCATAAGTATACAAATTTGTGTAAATGAAGAAAAACAGCCATATGGAAAAAAAAAAAAACCAAAGCAAAAAAACCCAAGCAACAAAAGTTAAAAGTCTAGAAGTTCATAAAGAAAAGGCAACTTGAGATTAACTATAAGAAAGAAAGTGAACCATCAAAAACTATGCCAAGTATGCTGCGTGACTGAAAGGACAGGAAGATGAAGTTGTCAATAATACAAGGAGCATGAGGCAAGGGCTTCAGAGGAAAGGAGTTTAATCAATGACAGATGAAGACAAGCAATTAATGAATGGGAGAGAAGGCTGGGTAAAAAAGCAAAATGGGAAACCATTTCTGGCTTGGCCATAGGACTCCTCAAACATAACTTGCAACCAAACCCAGAGTTGTATCTTTAGAAGGTATCAAGTATTTTCTTGTGCTCCATCTGAATACAGATCTTCCATTGATTCATTTAACAAATATACACTGAGGATCAGCTATGTTCCAAATACTTGTCATGAAAAGCAGAGAGTAAAAAAATATTTCCAAGAGAAAATGTTGATATCAAAGGTCATCGAGAGAAAGATAAGAGAATATAAAATAAACGAAAGACAGGGTAACACGTTCAGTTGTCTATTATTCTTCCCTTTCATCATACTTTAACACAAATATTGAGAAATTCTAAATGAAAAAGCTGTTCCAATATCTGGCTTACTCAGCATAAAGGGTTTGATTCTGTATTAAACTGGCCTTTGGCCACTGGGAGAGAAAAGCACTTCCCTTGGAAAAGATACACAGTGCTTCCCAGATTTTTTTACCTTTCAATTACAAGGGCCAAGTACGTGTTAAGACTTGGGGCTGGCTGTCTTTCTGAGCCATTTTGCTGCCAGCCTTTGGCACAGAGGCCTCTTGGCTAGGACAACTTATAATAAACCCATTGTTGTGTAACCCTCATGCCTCTCATTGATTTTTGTCACACACATATTGTAAAGGGAAACTCTGTCCTGCACTTAGCATACTAAAGGGCACCTGAAGGTCAAATTGCAAATATTTTAGTGCCAGAGTCAACAGGCTTCCTGAGGAGGTGCCTGAAAACATCTGAGACCTTCTTTTCAACTCCCCAATTCTAGGCCCTGGTAATGTCAACTCCTGGGCTCCAGCAGCAGCACCAAGATTTTCAAGTCTGTTGGAAAAATGAAGAACATTCAAAGAGGTTAAGAAGTCACAGCAGGACCTCAGTAGGACCATGAAAACTTGGCAAAAAACAACTTTCTGACCTAAGATGGTGGGCTCACTGTCACACTGAACAGACCATACACAAACTTGTACCCTTAGCAGACAGACCTCAAGCAGTTTTCCTCTGCTCCCTGGGAATGATGTTCCATCCATCTACTTGAAAATATTCTGAGTGGTCAATTAACGACCAAGGACATAGAAACTATTCTTTATAACTGCCCCCTCACACCTAAAGGAAGAGATTAAAATCTGCTTATGCTAACTCATTAATATTGGATTAGGTAATTAGAACCAACAAATCATCCAACAATTCATTACAAACCTTGAAAGAACACTTAAAAATCAGAACTGAAGAGATTATATTCCTATAGCTTTATCAATCTATTAGTCTCAACATCAATATACATATACCAGAAGAAATTCTATTTATAGATTTTTAATGAAAATAATACTTAATCTCCATTTTTTCATTAATGAGGAAAACACTGATAACCTACATTACAATTGTGGTGGGTAAAAAAATCCATTTCCTTAGAATCCTTAAAATGTTACAGAAATGCTAAGCAAGTCAACCTTTGGCAGACCTTTCTGCTCATTTTACAGGGCTCGCTGAACATATAAATAGATGTAACTCTACCTTCTTTCACAAATCAATTCTGAGCCACATTTCATGATCAAATTCCCAGGCCAGAGACATTATCCACTCAGATTCAAAAGAAGTTCTCTGAAAGAGAATAACATTTTTCTGCCCATGATCTCTTTATTTTATTAATGTGCAGTTAATAATCTAGGAGAAGGGAATGGACCAAATGGCAAAAGCTCGAAGCAGAATCAACCAGGGTATACGCTTTTTAATATACCAGAGGTGACTTGTTTAAGAACAAATAATTTGTTCTGAAGTTAACTGCACTCTTTCAAGAGTTGCTGTTAATTGTTAGTAACAACAAAAAAAAAAGAAAAAAGAAAAAAACTGATAGTTTTACCATAACATCAAGCAATCCTGCACTTAGGTATTTACACAACTGATTTGAAAACTTACGTCCACATAAAACCTGTACACAAATGTTTACAGCAGCTTTACTCATAAGCACAAAAAGCTGGAAACAACCAAGATGTCCTTCAATAGGTAAGAGGATAAACAAACATCTATACAATGAAACATTATTCAGCAATAAAAGAAAATGAGCTATTAAGAAAATGAGCTATTAATAAAAGAAAATGAGCAATGTCACAAAAAGACATTGGTGAATCTTAAATGCATATTGTTAAGTGAAAGGAGACAATCTAAAAAGGCTACCATACTGTATGATTTTATGATTTTATGTGATATTCTACGAAAAAAGGCAAAACAATGGAGATGGTAAAAAGATCAGTTGCTGCTGGGGCAAGAAAGAGAGGTCATGGAAAGCAAAAAGGGCGGACTGAGCAGGTGAAACAGTTCTGTATATTGTAATGCTGGATAGAAGACACTATGTATTTGTTCAAACCAAAAGAACTTTAAAAGCACCATGAATGAGATTTAATGTATGCATATTTTAAAAAAACATCACTGTGGAGGCTGGAGGACCCCAGGATGGAATGCAGAATGTGACAATTTGTTATAAATGTATGAAACAAGTCAATGAAGGGGTCAGGTGTACAGGTTAGTTAATTCTGATACTGCTATACAGGAATACTGGAACTGAGTAATTTAAGTCAATGGATGGCAGACGGTTAAGAGACAGGTTTCTCACTGTTGGAGAGGTTACAGATGAGGAGGCTAGAATGATTCACGTGGTACTGGATTAAAATTGGAGACATGACCATAAACTGATATTTAGCTTCATATAGTATAGAAGATTACACACAAAAATATTTATAGGTATGTGTATATAATCTGGTTAAGTATACATACATATTTCCTTGCTCTGTCAGCTGAAAGGGCAACACCCATTAGCAATGAGCACACCTAGCACCCAGATCATGGTTTGTAACACCATTCTCCAATAAAAGGAAACAGGGCTCCTTGGAGACATGGCTGATTCTAGGACTGGGGCAGGAAACACAGCAAATAAACCTGAAGCATCTTGCAGTACCAGGAAATAAAGAAGTACTGGGGGGAAAAATCCACAAGGTGTACATGCCAAAGTGCATGCGATGGGGGCATGTCAAAGGGATACTGTTAGCCAACTGAAAGAGCTAACAGTAGCCAAAGCTGAAACAATGAGCACTAAAATAAAGTAGTACTGAATTTAACCCTAAGTATAAAATAAGTACTTATGAGTACTTATAAGTACTTATTTTATATGTATTTATTTATATTGCATAAATAAATACATGGGGGAGAAATCAATTTTATATGTATTTATTTATATTGCATAAATAAATACATGGGGGAGAAATCTCTGGTGCAGAAAAATTCCAAATGATTTATATAAAAATTCTGTATAACTCCCCACTCCTTAGGTATGGGCTGCTCATAGTGACTTCCTTCCAAAGAGCACAGTATGAAAAGGGGAGAAAAGGAGTAACTTTACAGAAGAAATCTGATACACACTACCACAGCCAGGCAACCAAGGTCAACATCAAAAGTCATAAACCATGTCGAAAGCAAATACCCTTGATATGATGTGATGAAAATGGCACTTTATACCCCCAAAACACAAAACCTACTCTAGTCACAAGAAAAATATCAAATACCAATTGAGGAGTATTCTACAAAATATATGACAGTACTCATCAAAATTGTCTAGGTCATTAAAAACAATGAAACTGAGAAACCATCAGGGCCAAGAGGAGACATGACTACTAAACATAATGCGGTATGCTGGATGGGAGTCTGTAACAAGGACATTAGGTAAAAACCAAGGCAATCTGAACAAAAAATAGGCTTTCATTAATAATAATGTATAAATACTGGTTGATTAATTGTAACAAATGTACATTAATGTAAGATGTTAATGATAGGGAGAAAAATATGTAGAAAAAATAATACCTAAATTGTTTAAAGGTTATCTCCAAGTGCATGAGATTTTAAACTGCTTGACTATTTGAACTTTTAACAAATAAGTGAATACTTTCAGTAGAGATAAAAGTTTTGTTTTTGTTTTTTTAAAGAGAGAATAAAGCAAGTCTAAATGAAAAGGATCATTTTCTAGCCAAGCATTCTCCAGTTTTTCAAAGGATATAGAAGTAACAATTCACTTTCAGTCTCAGGATTTCAATCACTGTGGATTTATAAAGTTACTTAAGAAGCACTGAAGAAAAGTGCCTTGAAATACATTGTTTTAATTATCAAAATTCCAATAGCTGATTCATGGAATCAGGTATTTTCAAAATTTAAAAATGTTTGCCCCTGACAAAGATGCTGCACAGATTCTAGTGAATCTGTTATAATTCACTATTATAACATTATTTTAGCAAATATGTTAAAGAGCATACCAGATTCCAGTGAATTAACTAGGGTTCCATAATGAGCAAATGGCATTCGGTAATTTGCTAGTACCAAACAAAACTGGACATCAACACACACTCCAGTGCATGCTCTCCTGAATGTGCCAGTAGGGACAGTGAGTACAGCAAATTGACAATTGTCAGTCTGTGAGAAATTGTGAGATCACAGAGACATCTAGGCCAGTCCCTTCCTCTTAGCTAATTGAGGATGGGAGCCAAATCACAAGAAGAAAAATTATTCAGCAATCTCTTGGCACAGCCCAAATGCAGGTTCATCTCAGACATCACTATGACAATCAGTTACCAGATTAGAAACAACATCACTTTTGTGTATGTGAACTCTAGGCAGATTACTGACTTTTCTTGAAGGGAAGTAAGTGGTAGGAGAGGGCAGGGAACCAATGTGAGTCTCTAACAGCTTATTTCCTTCCCCTTAATATCTTAAGGAAATAGCCCTGGAACAAGAGAACCAGACTGTATTTTTGTGAAGTTCTGCCAGCATCCCTTTTTATTAGGATAACAAAGACTTGTTTACAGAACAGCAATGGATAAGAACTTATAGCCCTCAAACATTAGATTAAGAAGAAAGACCAACTTGCTCCAACTTACAAGAGTTGTGCCGACGACGGAAACTTTTGGACTGACTCAAGGGCTCCACGTGCCTGTCCACATAGCTCTTGGAGCACTGCTGCTGTTGGGGGGAAACAGCAGCATCTTGGTTCTTCACATCTGTCCTCTTAGGGATGTTCTGAGGAGCACTGCTGGAAGAGGATGGCTTCTTGACCAACCTGCCTGTGCCATTCTGATTGATACCCACTTGGTATCCAACACCAGAGGAGCCTAATTCTGTCTGATGAAGGTCTCCAAGATG
>JAQQSQ010002773.1:0-10303 GCA_028627145.1 Eidolon dupreanum | reverse complement strand
GATGCTTTTAAGAATTCATTAATTCAGTTTTACAAATAAGGAAGTGGGTTTCTTTGCCTTCCCCCTGATTACATCTTCCATGTTCCCTGATCCTCTCCACAGTGATTCCCACTGAGAGGCTGACTTGGAGGAACAGAGCTGAGAAACTGTAGGATATTCTATTTCTTTGCTCTCTTTTCTTTTAAAAAATCGTGTCAAAGCCCCTTTCCTTCAGTAATCCTTGGTATTCCCTCAGGAGCTGAGTTAAGATTTAATTGTGAAATTTGCATAGTAACTCAGCAAATAAATTCTCCCGTCTCTCATAGACCTTTCACTGCAGAGGGCCATTTTAGTTATAAATCATTTCTTTCAAGATCTCAACAGCATCAGCATTTTGCACCCCTGAGGAAAGTGATAAGGAGGAAAATTCCAGTGGCGTGCAGAGTCAGTGCCTGGCTTTGTGTCTGTCTCTGTGTGGGGTAGGGTAGAGTCAGAGGCTGGGTGGGGGTGACTAACAAGGGTCATCTTTTCAACTGCTGCTTCTCTAAGGAAAACTGGGGTGGTAACAGCATGGTGCTCTTCACACCTCCTCCCCTCTCAGCACGTGCCATGCTAGGACATTCAAAGAGGTGGGCGGGACCTGAACATGGGTCCACATGGAAATCCCTGACAACTAGATGCTCATAGTAAAATACATGGGAAGGCATCCAGCCAGCAACAGCCAAGGAGAGTAGTGTTCCAGTGGAAACATCAGGACCCAGAAGATGAATCCCCAGCGTAATCCAAGACCAGCTAGAGGTCTCGAGCTCCATTTGAGACTCAATCTAAAAGGAAAATTTGTTTTCTTCTATCGTCCTCCCTCTTGCCCCAGGCTAAAAACACTCTTGATTCTGGACCAGGCCAGATTGTTGTAAATAAGTTTGTTCAGTTAAACCAAATAAAACCAATTTCACTAGAGCTGAGAAAACTAAACTTTTTCAATATCTTTTCATGTTTTATTTCAGCAACACAACTAACTTCCCCTTTGAAGGTGGAGTCCAGCATGATTATGATTTAGATTATAAAGGGCAGTCACAGCATTTTGCATGACTAAGAGGTGAAAGAAATAAGAAAGTGCCAACAGGAAATGAAGAAGAAACACAAGAAAGTCTAAGAAAGAGGAAAGAAGTATATTTGATTATTCACCTGGGTATACAGCATCTCTGCCTGGAAATACCAAAATGTAAGTGCCATTGAACAGAGGGCACAGTTTGACCTGCATAGCATCTTTTGGTTCCTTAAAACTTTCAGGTTTCCAAGAAGGAAGCCTTAGCAACCCCTGAAACAATCTAATTATCTGGAAAATCAGGGGTTAAACTGCTAACGAACCAAGGTTTAATCATCCTATTTTAAATATCGTAACTCTTTAAGAAAAAAATTTACAAAGAACAAATGAGGAATTTTATGCAGATAACTTGCATTCACCTAAAAATTTGAAGATTGCTGATCAAACACAAGCCCTGTAGTCATATTTCTTTCAAACAACTGAGTTCAGTTCCTTATTTATTCTGTAGCTGATCAAAACATGGTGCCCTAATTTTCGAGTTATGCTTGTCAGCCCCAGGAGATCAGTGAAAATTTGAATTCCATAGATGAATCAACAAGTCAGCATATCTCTACCAGATGCATATCTCTCCATTGATACATGCCAAGTGATCCTTCAGTATAAGCTTTCTTTTCTTTTCCTTTCCTAGATCTACCATTTAGTCAACATTAGTTTCTAGAACTCAGTTGAACCTGCTTTTTCTACTGACTCTGTAACTGGGTTAATGATAAATTTTCCCAAGAAAATGATACCACAAGAAGTCATAATGAATGCAATATAGTGAAATAAATAATACCTATTTGCAACTAACATAAGGTTTATGAGTGAAACACTAGGAATGTTACATTTAAATCAGGAATAAAAAAAGGTGTTTACTTTATTAGTCATTATTGCTTTGGAAACACTGACTAATGAAATGAAACAGAAAAAAAAATAGAAACCCACCAAATATGTATAAGCATCAATAATAAGAGATATTATGTGTAAGTTATATGACTATATGGCTAGAAATCCAAAAGAATTCATCAAAGATCAATAAGACTCGGTATCAAGATAACGACAAAGCATGATTTTAAAACAAATATTCCAGTCACTCTATCAATAAAAATAAAAACACCAGAAAAAAATTAAAAGAAATAGAAGTAGGCTAGAACAGCAGAGAAAGCTTCCTTGTAAAGCCCTGAAGAGTCTTATCATTCCAAACTTCAGGCTTAGAAGTAGGGAATAGAACATGAAACTTGAAGATAGGAAGATGGATTAGAAGTCATAATACACAACAACAAATTTTCTTACCCCTCATTGGGATATCTAACAGCCACACATTAAAAGCCACCATCCCTTTATGAAATTATGAGCCTTTATTAAATAAAAAGAAGGAAATGCATGGGTGCTGATTTCAAAGCAAAAATCCACTCTTATTTCAGTGGTCTCAAAGCTTAATTGCCACTTCTTTGTTTCATTTAAAGCTGCTAGTCCATATACAGGACAAAGACTGCAGTCAATCGATACAATACACGAATAGGTATTAGATTGAGGAAAGAATGGAACGTGAAGGAGAAATTCAAGATAAGCAACACAGAAGATAACATGAAGGAACTTCAAAAGAAAAATAGCTTCTTATACGTATCCTCAAAGAAATTAAGATATTAATTTGTAAAACTAGAACAGGACAGCATTAAAAAGAAACAGAAAAAATATATATAGTAGGAAAACAAGAATGATCTCTTGACAGGAAAAATAGTTTGATGAAACGAAGAATCACCTGAAATGGTTAAAAGATAAAATCATTCTCATACCAAAGAAAATTTAAAAAGAAATGAAGAAATATGAGGTAAAAGATAAGTGACAGAGTTGATGACTTCAGGAGGTAAAACATCTGACTAAGAGAAATTTCAGAAAGAGAACAGAGAAAGCAAAAGGGAGGATATAAAGAAATGATACAATAAAGAATTCTCAGAGTGGTAGAAAAACACGAGTCGCTAGGATGAAAAGACCCACAGAGAACTTCCAACATAATGAATGTCAGGACATTTACATGTAGTTTCAACAGAACATTACAAAAGAAGAGACCAAGCTCCCCAAGAGCTTCCAGGGGAAAAAAGAAGGTCACAGAGATGAAAATTAGATGATATCCACCATTTCACCAGGAACACTGTATACAAGAATATAATAGAGTTCAGTCTACAATGTACTAAAAGGAATTACATGTAACAGAATTTTATGTCCAGGCAATTGTCGCCTACCCTGTCAGAGAACTGAAGAGACACTCTTAGAAAAGGTTGAAATAGGGTGTTCTCTTGCCTCAGGGACACCAGGCACCTCTTGTTCCAGGGTCAGGAGCCATCTCAGAAATGGATGCACAAGAATTACCAAACATTTGAGAGAAGCAGCAGTATGAAAGACAAAGGAAGACAACAACAAACAAGTTGAAAAGAGTTTGGCATAAATAGATACAATAATTGCAGACAGTAACAGGAAAAACTATCTCCAAAAATATTCTCAGTGACATAAGAGGAAATATTATCCATAAAATAAGAATAGTAAGCTATCAAAATAATACTCAGTGAATAAAGAAGAGGCCTTTGATATTAAATTACAATGGCAGAAATTTAGAAAACATATTAATAGGTGTGAAAAATAAGCTTAGAAAATCTCCCAGAAAGGAGAGAGAAAAGTCAGAGATGGCCAACATAAAAGTTCAATCTAGAGTATCTAATATCCAAATATTAAGAATTTCAGAAAGAAAGGGCAGAGTAGAAAGATGAAAATATGATAAAATTTCTTGGACATTAATTTCCACCTTGATAAAAAATACCAACTTTTCAGCTTATTAAATAAAGATATTCTCACCAAATCATATAATTTTGAAATTATTTGGAAATACACACTAGGGAAAAAAGATACAAGAAATTTCCAGAAAAAAAAAAACAGGCCACATATAAAGTGATAAGGAATATAAATAGCAATTGACAGCTCAGAAACAGTACTAGAAGCCGGAAGACAATGAAGAAATTCTTTCTAAATCCTCTGGAAAACTTTTTCTAACCTAGAGTTAAAATTCAGCCAAATTATTATTCAAATGTGAGTGTAGCATAAAGATATGTTTCGATGGTACGAACACATTCAGAGGATCTTAGGAAGCTACTAGAAGCTGTGCTTCACAAAAACAAGAAGTAAACTAAAAAAGAAGACGACACAGGGTTCAGTAAGCAGGGACAGAGGCATGGGTCATCTCCAGATGAAGGTCCAAGGAAGACCCAAGACAGCTGCGTATCAGGCCTAGAGAACCATCAGTCTTCCCAGAGACAGAAAGACCTCCTAAGATAAATAATCGAACAGGTAGATTCCCTGGTGTATTGAGAAGAGCTTATAGCTGTGTGATCAATCAATGAAAAGTTTACAGAAAAATAAATTAAACAAATGTAAAACAAGTAACTCCAAAAGAAGCAAAATTTAGAGAGTTTGATTCTCTGTGATTGAAGGGCAAGCAGTGTTTTATGTGAACACTGATCTCTTCTAGGGCCAAAGTTGTGAATTGTGAATCTATCACAGTCTTGTGAAAGATGCAGATTCAGATAGGAGAATAGATCCCTAGACATTGCAGAGATTTCAATATAAGAAGATGGCTTCAGCATTCAGGAGCCAGGAAGGCGCCAAGGTTAGGGACCTGGTTTGTCCTCTGATAAAACAAAGAGGGGGGTCACTTATGCTGTTGGAAGGGTAGGAGCTGCTAAACATATGTGCCTCTAATTTGTAAACCGAGTGACTATAAATTAAGAAAGTTCTATATCTGTTAATAGGTATCTTCTCAAGTATCCCTGATCACCCTTATAAAATAGCAACCCTGTCATTCCCCATGCCTCAAAGTCTGCTCTCTTTTGACTCATATGCTTAGCACCACCTGATACAGAATATGCTTCCTTTGTCTTTTGTCTGTGTTCCTCCACCTCAATTAGAATGTAAAGGACACTGGAGAACAGAGACTTTGCTTTCATTCCTGGTTGAATTGCCATCACGTAGAGTAGCACCTGGCATAAAAGATGTGTTCAAAAAATAGTTGTTAAATAAAGGCTCTCAAATTTCACTCTAGACTAGACTTGAGTATATACTTAATAAATTATTGCATAAAATTATATATCTGATTTTCATTTCTACAGCACCTTTTCTTTTTTGCCTCTAAACCAGAAGTGGAAATGTCAAATGGCAAATTGACATACTTTGAGCAGCCCTATGACATGGAAGAAAGCCATTTCCTTTAAAATCTCATGGACTCTACTATCATGAGATATTTGCCTTTCTAACCAAACAGTTCAGTGTGTACACGTGAAAATGCTGAGGCTTTACTCAAAACTACGAATTTCTATTTAAGAATGAAAGTCATTTAATAAATGATATCAAAAAACATTTTTTAAGAACGATAATTATTTACATATTCTTCTTACGTCAGATTTGTATGTTAAACATTGTTTATTAAATATATGAGTCCCTAGCTCTTGCCTTAAAGACCAAACTAAAAAAAAAATTATTTTTGACAAAAACATCTTGGATTGATGTTGGGGAAAAGATAACGCCCAAGATAGCACAAATCTGTTCAGCTAACTAATGTGGCATCAGGCCTACTTGCATATTTTTTGAGTAGGGCATTTCTTTTTTGAAGTAATTTTCCCCATCAGACCCTGGAATATATTAAGAGTAGAAGACCAGGTCAGAATGCACGCAAACTCGGGGTGCACATTTGATTATGAACGTGAGATTGGTTGACTTAAGCAATTCTGCTTTAATATTTCACTAATTAGGTAGGGGACAGCTCTGATTGTGATGAGATTGTCCCACTCTAGCTCAGATTTCCTAGGAGACATGTTAATTAAAGCAATTCTCCTTCCTCATGAACTGAAACTTTACAGAGACGAAGTCTACCTCCCCCACCCTCATCCTGTCACACACGCAACTCTGTACCACCCCCAAGAGAAAAGAGTGACAGCAAAAAATAAGAGGCAGAAAAAAAACACTGCAGCCCTGGTAAGGTTGTCTGAACATTTTTAGAACATTCCAAACGGTGCAGACACAATAAATCACCAATGGCTCAGAAAGACATGACAGATCTTGCTATAACCACAGGGAGAAAAATACCATCAAAACAAAAACTTTCTAAATGTAAATGTATAAAATCATACACAAATGAACGAACTAAAGTACCATATGGCAGCAAGTAGAAGACAAATTAAAACTGGATATATATCATCCCTTACATGTCTACCCAGACTATTGTTTAAGATACGGTGCTCTAGTGAATCCTTACGAAGCATGGTGACAGACATTAAAAAAATACATATGACAACTGGTTGGGAGCATAATGTAGAATAAGAACTCCTCTGTCATCAACTTCTCTACATTATGGGCCATGCCATCGTCAAAATCATAGAATCAGAGTAAGGCAGGAAAATCTATTCTCTCTCTTTCACTCTCCCCTTTTTCCACCATTATCGTAACTCACTCACAGAAATGCACTCACACACCTGAGATGTTGGGATTTCACAAATGGGAAGAAACTGGCAAAGTAGGAAGAGCTCAGAATGAACTCAGAACTGAAATGAGACCAATTTGGGCTTAAACCTTATTTCTGTGACTTCTTATCTGTAATTTCTTAAGCAGTTTATAACAACACTTCCTTGTATTTAAAACTTAAACAATAATATAAACTGCAATTTTTGAGGCAATGAAATAAGGTAAAGTTCTCTAGATTAATTTTATTGTCTTTAAAAGAGTGTTCACCAAATGGTAGCCCTTTCTACTTTGAGCATAAATAAAAAAGGGACGCTTCCCTTGGTCCACTCAGTATATTTTAGGAATGAGGAGATACAGAGAATAAGCAGAAAAGAGGAGATCAGAAGATTTCATATATACTTGTTAACCAATCTAAAGTAAATGTCTTTTTTATTGAGTTAAAAATACTTATTGTCAACTATATGCTAGAAATCAACTATATGCTAGAAATTTGTCAAATTTCCTAAACTTACATAACAAAATTGTCATAACAGAGGAGAAATGCTTACAGAATTAGTCATAACTTGAATTAGTTTATTGTCTCTATTAACTATATATACTGGACTGATGTCCATTTAGTTGAAGGAGACAGAGAGAGAGAGAGAGAGAAAGAGAATTTTCTACTGAGGGATCTGTGGCCAAAGCAGCAATAGTTACTAATTTCTGATATGGATTTCCAAGTCCCTAAGAACATATCTGATTATTAAAAGTGAACATGATATAGTCAGAAGGGAGTGCTGAACAGTTAAGGCTCAGATAAAAACCTCTTTTTTTGGAAGTTGTACAGAAAAGAAAAGAAATAAAAGTAGGTACCAGGGCCTCACCACATACTTTTCCAGAAATGAGATTTGTATAGAGTTTATAAAACATCGCAATTTGGGCAGTGTAAATAAGTGTTTCATTCTCACAGTTCTGGAGACTGGGAATGTCAAGGTCAACACGCTGGAAGATTGGGCATCCATTGAGAGCATCCTTCCTGGTTTGCAGATAGCTGTCTTCTTGTATTTTCATGTGACAGAGAGAAAACAATAATTATTGTTCTTATTGTTCCTTTAATCCTCTTATAAGGACACTAATCTCTTTCATGAGGACTCCACCTTCAAGACCTAATGACCTCTCAAAGGCCCCACCTTCAAATAGCATCATATTGGGAATTTAGGTTTCAACATTAGATTTTGAGGAGATATAACCATTCAGTCAATAGCAATCTCCATTAGTCTTCTAGTAATTTATCTGAACCTCATTACCCTGTCATGGATTTTGAATCATTCCTATTCTAGAACTGTCATGGAATAGAGGCCTACTCCTAGCAAACAACTTTTGAAGGGAATCCAAGAAGACCTATGTGATAGATCACCGGAACTCGACTTAGAAAACATGGTTACGCTCTTCACTGGATCCCTGCAGCTATTTGTAGAATAGGTACCTCAGTCTTCCTAAACCTGCTTTATTTTATCAATAAAGTAAAATTAATGGTTCTCATATTCTTTCTGCAGAGAAAGTCGTGAGCATCTACAGAGCAGTTTTATAAGGAGGCTTTCATAGATCAGAAGGAATGAAGATGGAGGGATGAACAAGAGCAGAGCATTGCTTTCTATTGCTGTCCCATTTGCTGGAGACTAGAGTGTTGAGAGCTCAGTCACAGAGCGCCCCTAAACTGTAGCTCTGGGAAGGGGGGCACATCTCAACTCTGCAGGAAACCCGAGGGTAAGAATTCAGGGCCATCCCACAAACTGAAAAACGAGAGAATTGGCTTTATGTGGAAGGTCGTGGGGTTCCACGGGTTACAGAACATGAGAATCCGAATGGGTGGGTTTTGGACGTGCCTCTAAATAAGAGGTGTGGCAAGCTCCTATTTTCTAATTCTTCCAGAAACTATATTGAAGCAAAATTCAAGGGAGCTCCTTGATAGAAGATCTAGGGGTTTCTTATTTCATCTAAACCCACATTCTCACCCCTGCTGATTACCAGGATCAGCAAGCCACACGTGTGTATCTCTTCCTATGTTGACCTCTCGTTTGACAAGTCTTTGGGCTCCAATTCAAGTTCACTTGGATGTCTAGAAAGAGTTATTACTTATTTTAAAGTCATTCTAAGATTGTTTCCAGTCTAAATGCTTCTTGTTCTAAGACCAGCATCCCATGTTTGAGATATCTTTAGATAACAAAGAAAATGACCAAGATTAAAGAAATACAAACTTGATGCTGCATAATTTAAAATTACATTGACATCATTTTTCCAGAAACTCTTTGTTAAGGTATAGTAAATTCAATTTTCTAAATTCCCTAGGCCGAGCTTACCTCTAAATATCTTTGGGGAAAGTGTGATACCCGTTAACCCATTGTTCTGCTTCCTTAGCTCAGGGCTTAGGAATACATAAACTACTGCCTTGGAAACCCATAATGAGACAGGCCTTCCCTCTGCCTTGACTTCTTCAGCAATTGGGGATGGGTTAGGAATGTGGGGATAATAAATATGATACTATAATGCACCTGCAAGAATAAGTCTTCTACAATAAAGATGTACTTGTATCTGTATTATGGAGATCGTGACTGTTCAGCTTAGAGAATTTCCTAATGGGGCTTTTAAAATAAGGTAAATAAAGGAAAAAGGAGTGCACAAAATAATTTTGGGCTGCCAGGAGAGTTTTGTGAGTTTTTTGGGAGGAAACATGGTGAATACATAAAGGCAGATGTGAAATCCAATTATGGATTTTAGAACTGGTTAAGAGACAGAAACTAAAAAACAGGAATCAATGGTCATTCCTTATCTTCAAAGGTAATAGTTACTGTTTTAAGATTCTGATTATAGTTAATCTTCTGGTATTAATTATTTTCAATACAGTTATTATCAACATGGAAGTATAAAACGTGCTGATAAAAATAATTACACAGTCTGCCAAGGCTAGGAGAAATTGTGAGGAAGACAGAAATAAGTCACAAATATGGTCAAGGAAAAGAAATTCAGCTTAGACAAGGAAAAGTGATGCTGCCCTCAAAATCATTTCCAATAATCTTCCCCAAATCCCTTAAAGCTAATATGAGATGTAAGAGGGTTGCCACTACGTCTAGAGAAGCACAGTGCACCTTGATTTTAAGGACAAGGTTCAATTTTAGTCAGGTCAGTTTAAACAAGACACAGCAGAATTCAGAATGAGGCTGAAAAGGATGACCCAAGTAATAATAGAAAAAAGCTTGAACACGCTGTTCTGGGGAGGGTTATTGACACATAAGTTCGGCAGGGTATACCTTGACTCTGGGAATGGAGGGAACAACTGGAAACAATTGCTGCACCTCAGCTGTGCCTTGGACGATTCATGAGTCATCTTAAGTAGAGCTATTCTGAAATATTATCTCCCTAAACGGTGCCCTCAAAATTGGTCTATTAATTCAAAGCTCCTCCAATAGCAATCTGTAAAAGACTCCTATTTATTAATAACGAGTCATCAACAGAAAGAGAAACTGTTAAAAGCTAACAAATGCAAACCTTACCTTGTGTTCTCATATCATTTTTTCTTGGCTTACACACTTCTAGTGACTCACAGGATCTGTCATAAAGGACCAAGTTCAAGTACCCTGTTTTCCTACTGGCCAAATATTATTTAATTCCTTTAAAATTAAATTTTGACCCTCTGGCTTTCCATTTAAGAAGACTAGGCCATGTTTTTATCTGTAGAAAAGAGAGAGAGAAAAGAGA
>JAQQSQ010002772.1:0-10308 GCA_028627145.1 Eidolon dupreanum | reverse complement strand
AAACAGAAAACCAATAAGGAGATAACATCCTTAAATGACACATTAGACCAATTGGACATAATTGACATTTATAGAGCTTTTCGTCTCAAAACAGCTGCTTATACATTCTTCTCTAATGCACATGGAACATTCTCAAGGATCAACCACATATAGGGACACAGAGATAGCCTCAACAAATATAAGAGGGTTGAAATCATACCAACAATATTCTCTGATCATAATGCTTTGAAGCTGGAAATCAACTATAAAAAGAAAGCAGGAAGAACCTCAAATACATGCAGATTAAACAACATGTTACTGAAGAATAATTTGGTCAGAGAAGAAATAAAAAGAGAGATCAAGAGATACATAGAAATGAATGAAAATGATAGTACGACATATCAAAACTTTTAGGACACAGCAAAAGCGGTCATAAGAGGAAAGTTCATATGATTACAGTTTATCTCAAAAAACCAGAATGCGTCCAAATAAACAACTTAATGCTTCATCTTAAAAAACTAGAAAAGGAAGAGCAAATGAAACCTAAAATCAGCAGAAGAAACAAAATAATCAAAATTAGAGAAAACTTAAATGAAATTGAAAACAAAACAAAAACAACAGAAAAATACATTCAACGAAGAGCTGGTTCTTTGAGAAGGTTAATAAAATTGACAAACCCCTGGCTAGATTCACTAAGAAAAAAGAGAAAGAACACAAATAAACAAAATCAGGGATGAAAGAGGAAAAATTACAAGACACTGCAGAAATACAAAGGGTCTTACAAGAATACTATGAAAAAGTGTATAACAACAAACTGCATAACCTAGGAGAAATGGATGAGTACTTAGAAAGATACAACCTTCCTAGACTGAATCAAGAACTGGAAAATCTAAATAGACCCATCAGTAGTATGGCAATTGAAACAATCATCAAAAACCTACCAAAAAAATAAAAGTCCAGGACAAGAAGGCTTCACCAGTGAATTCTACCAAACATTCAAAGAAGATTTAAAACCTTTTCTCTTCAAACTCTTCCAAAAAATTGAAGAGGAGGCAACACTCCCTAACTCATTTTATGAGACCAATATTCCTCTGATACCAAAACTTGGTAAAGATAACACAAAAAAAACCTATAGACCAATATCTCTCATGAATACAGATGCAAAAATCCTAAATAAGACACTAGTGAACCAAATATAGTTCATATTAAACATATTAAAAAGATTATACACCATGACCAAGTAGGCTTCATCCCAGAGGCACAGGATGATTCAACATATGCAAATCAATTAATGTGATACACCACAAAAACAAATTAAAAAATAAGAATCATGATCATATGGATACATGCAGAAAAAACCTTTGACAGATACAGCACGCATTTATGATCAAAACACTTAACAAAATTGATATGGAAGGAAAGTACCTTAACGTAATAAAGACCATATATAACAAGCCTTCAGCCAACATTATACTTAATGGTGAAAAACTAAAAACCTTCCCTCTAAGACCAGGAACAAGACGAGGCTGTCTACTATTGCCACTGTTATTCAATATAACATTAGAAGCCCTAGTGAGTGCAATCAGGCAACAGAAAGATATAAAAGTCATTCAAATAGGAAATGAGGAAGTCAAACTGATACTATTTGCGGATAACATGATTCTTTATATAGAAAACCCTAAAGACTCTACAAGAACACTACTAGAAACAATAAGCAAATACAGTAAAGTTTCTGGATACAAAATCATTGTTAAAAAATCCATAGGGCTCCTGTACTCTAATAACGAAGTGTCAGAAAAAGAAATGGAAAAAATAATTCCTTTTGCAATTGTAACAAAAAGAATAAAATACCTAGGAATAAATCTAACAAAACAAGGGAAGGACCTATATAATGAAAACAATAAGGCTCTATTAAAATAAATTGGAGAAGTCATAAAGAAATGGAAAGATATGCTGTATTCTTGTGTTGGAAGAATCAACATAGTTAAAATGACCTTATTACCTAAAGCATTATACAGATTTAATGCCATCCCCATCAAAATCTCATTGGCATTTTTTAAAGAAATAGAACAAAAAATCATCAAATTTATATGGAAGCACAAAAGACCCTGAATTGCCAAAGCCATCTTGAGAAAAAAGAACAAGGATGGAGACATCATTCTGCCTGACTTCAAATTATACTACAAAGTGACAATGATCAAAATGGCATGATATTGGCAGAGAGACATCCAGACCACTGGAACAGAGTCGAGAGTCCAGAAGTAAACCCATTTCTATATGGGCAAGTAATTTTAGACAAAGGAGCCAAAATCATACAGTGATGAAAAGAAAGCCTCTTCAATAAATGGTGCTTGGAAAACTGGAAAGTTACCTGCAAAAGAATGAAATTAGATTGTTGTCTATCACCTACAGAAAAATTAACTCAAAATGAATTAAGGATCTCAATATAAGACCCGAAACAATAATTGCACAGAAGAAAACAGGAACTAAACTCATGGACCCTGAACTTAAAGAGGATTTTATAAATTTAACTTCAAAGGCAAGGGGAGTAAAAGCAAAAATAAATGAATGGGACTGCATCAAACTAGAAAACTTCTGCTCAGCAAAAGAAACCGTCAATAAGGTAAAGAGACAACCATCTGAATAGGAAAATGCATTTGCAAGTAATGCCTCCAATAAGGGCCTAATATCCAAAATATACAAAGAACTCATACAACTCAATAAACAAAAACACCCAAACAATCCAATTGAAAAATAGGCAGATGACTGGAACAGATACTTCTCCCTAGAGGACATACTAATGGCCAAGAAACATGAAAAGATGATCAACATCATTAGCTATTAGGGAAATGCAAATCAAAACCACAGTGAGATACCTTCTCACACCTGTTAGCATAGCTATAATCAACAGGACAAGTAATAACAAATGCTGGAGAGGATGTAGAGAAAAAGGAAACTTCATACACTGCTGGTGGGACTGCAAATTGGTACAGCCACTATGGAAAACAGTATGGAGGTTCCTCAAAAAACTAAGAATTGATCTACCATATGATCCAGCAATCCTTCTACTGGGTATTTACCCCAAAGACTTGAAAACTCATACCTGAAAAGATATTTGTGCACTGATGTTCATAGCAGTATTATTCACGGTAGCTAGGACATGTAAACAACTAAAGTGTCCTATGATAGATGATTGGATAAAGAAGCTGTGGTACATATATACAATGGAATATTACTTGGCCATAAAAAGAGATGAAATACTTCCATATACGACAATATGGATGGACCTTGAGATAATCATATTAAGCGAAATAAGCCAGACAGAAAAAGTTGAAATCACATGATATTACTTATATGTGGGATATAAACCTAAAAGCAACAAACGAATGTGACAGAGACTCATGGACAATGGATTAGTAGTTACCAGAAGGGAGGAGGGTGGGTAGATGGGGTAAGAGGGGTCAAATATATGGTGACAGAAAGAAATTAACTATGGGAGGGGAACACAAAATGCAATATTTATATGCCTTACTGTTAAACTGTACACCTGTAACATACTAGATTTTGTTAACCGATGTCATCAAAAATAAATAAATTAAAAAATTAAAGTTAAAAAATATGTAAAGTTTAGTGGTGTTATAATCAATATGATGCCTCTTGGGGCATGAAGAACGACCTGGCTAAAAGCAGCCTCTGGCTTCCCCTCCTTTTTCTTCATTCTTTTAATTGAGAAGCCTGCTGAACAAATGTTCATTAGCAGGTGCACTTACTGTTCTTGAAAAAAAAGGTTATTTTAAGAAATCTAGTAGGCTCAAAAGATGTCACATTAACTATGAATGCCTCATCTCTTATGTCTTATCCTTCACGTAGCATATTAGCCCTTTTCGTTTTTTCAAATTGTCTCTTTACTATGATCTAACAGTACGGTAACCACCGACATGTTTCTTTATAATATAAAACTGTAATTCCTATTGTAGGAATGTGACAATTCCTTATCGTATCATTATATTGCTGAGCTTGTTATGGGATCACTCTGTTCCCAGAAAGAAACCACCAGAATTTCTCCTTGAATTAGGGTTATTCATCCTGCCAGCTTTGCAAATCACCTAGGAAAATACTATCTTTCTCAGACCAGGAAACAAACTCAATAAAGACTCTAGTTGCCACTCTCAAGAATCCTAGGAGAGCATTTCCAATCTTATCAGTCGTCCTTTTTTTTAATAGCAAACTGGGAGTTAGAAAGCAAGGAAGTAGCAAGTTCCTGAAAATATATAAGATTCTCCAGAGTAAAGATGTGGCAGCTGTGACTCTGAAGTGAAGTTTAATAGATCAGTGTCTTCCACTGAGTGAATTAGCTATGGTCAGATCTTAAACTGGTTTGTAAGTGCCAAACCTTTTACATTTTCACCCTGTTTCCTTATTGTTCTAAGTATTTAACCAGTAATTATTGTTATTTGAGGGCTACTTGAGCTATGTTGAAATATCCAGAAATAATTAAGAATAGAGTTACCATGAGACTTAGCAATCCTTCTGCCAGGTACCTGCCCTCCCCACTCCGAATTGAAAACATTTACCCATAAAGACATATGCACCTCTGTGTTTATTGCAGCATTATTCACGGTGGTCAGGACATGAGAACAGCCAAAGTGTCCTCTGATAGATGACAGGATAAAGAAGAGGTGGTATGTATACATAATGGAATATGATTCAGCCATAAGTAAAAGTGAAACACTGTCATTTGCAACATGGATGGATCTCAAGAATATCAGAAGTAAGTCAAAAAAAGTTGAGGACAATACAATCCCACTCGTATGTGGGATATAAAACAGGAGCAACGGATGAATGAGACATACAAAGAAATGAAAACTCAGAGACACAACAGTTTAGCAGGGACCGGAGGAAAAGGGGGAAGGTGGGAGACAGAAATAGGTCAAGGGGGTCAGATACATGGAACTGAAAATTTGACTTTGGGTGGTGGACACAAAAATGTATTAAAATACGATTACGTATTATAGAATTGTACACTTGAAACCTATATGATTTTATTCACCAATGTCACTGCAATAAATTTCATAAAAATAATACTAAGAGAAATAGACAGTAACATAAAAATAGGGAATTTTAATGCCCCATTTACCTCAGTGGATAGATAATCTAGATGGAACATAAGTAAAGAGACATGAGCCTTAAGTGACCTGGTAGACTGGATGAACTTAAGTATTTACAGAATATTTCATCCCAAAACAACAGAACACACATTCTTCTCAAGGGCACTGGAATATTTTCCATGATAGATCTCATATTGGTCCACAAAACAAGTCTTAATAAATTTAAGAAAATCGAAATGATATGAAGCATTTTTTCTGAGCACCCTGGTAAAATACCAAGAAATTAATCACAAAGAAAACTGGAAAAGTCACACATATGTGAAGATGAAACGATGTGCTATTAAAGTGAACAATAGCAAACGGTTTGCTATTAAACTGAACAATCAATAGGTCAAAGAATAAATCAAAAAGGAAAACTTTAATATACCTTGAGAGAAATGAAAGTATAGCACACAAAAATTTGTAGGATACAGCAAAAGCATTTCAAAGATGGAAGTTCATGGTGATAAGTGCCTATCTCAAACAAAACCAGTCTCAGATAGACAACCTGACTCTACACCTCCAGGAACTAGAAAGAGAAGAACAAAGCCCACAGTGAGAAGAAGAGAGGAAATAACAGAGATGAGAGCAGAAATAAATAAGAGTTTAATAAATAAAAAGAGTATACAAAAGATCAAGAAACTGAAGAGCTGATTCTTTGAAAAGATAAAGAAAACAGACAAACCTTTAGCTAGACTCACCACAAAAGAAAGGGAGAGGACTCAAGTAAGTACAATCGAAAAGTGAAAGAGGAGATATTACAACTGATGCCACAGATACACAAAGGATTAACTAAACAATTATTAAATGACCAATAAACAAATGAACAGTCATATGCCAACAAACTGGACCAGCTAGAAGAAACGGATAAATCCCTAGAAACATATAACCTACTGAGTCTAAACAGAAAGAAAGAGAAAACCAGAACAGGCCCATCACCAGGCAGGACATTGAAACAGGAATCAAAATACCTCCCTGCCAACAAAAGTCCTTCAATGGTAACCCTACCAAAACTGCAAAGAAGAACACCAGCTCTTCTCAAACTCTTCTTCAACACAGCCGAGAGAGGCAAATAATTCTTCTAAACTCATTTTAGGAGGCCAGCATGAACCTGATTATAAAAAAAGAAAACCTAGATGAGGATGCCCCAGTAAAGAAAATTATAGGCCAATATCCCTAATGAACATAGATGCAAAACTCCTCAAAAAAATACTGGCAAATCAAGTTCAGCAATATGATAACAGGATTGTAGAGCATGATCAAATGGGATTTATTGCAGATGCTCAAGGTTGGTTCAGTATCCACCAATCATTTCACATGATATACCACATTAACACAATGAAGACTAAAAGTCATTATCTCAAAAGCATTTCACAAAACTCAACATTCCTTTATGAGAAAAACTCTCAACAAAGTGAGTATAGAGGGAACATACCTCAACATAATAAAGACCAGGGATGACAAACCCACAGCTGATTTCATGCTCAGAGGTAAAAAGGTGCAAAGCTTTCCTCTCTCTCGTGAATTCTGTTCCATACAACATCATTATAATTGATGTTTGAGCTAGTGTGAGTGGTTGTATATGATTCTGCCACTCTAGATTTTTTTAAAATTGAAAAAAGACACATACATTGACAGATCTCCTTCCCATATGCATTGGGCATGTCCTGATAGAGTTAAGACTAATTTATGTTTCAGGCACTCAGATGAGAAAAAGAAATAAAGGGCATCCAAATCATAAAGGCAGAAGTAAAACTGTCACTATTTATAGATGATGTGATATACAGAAAACTCTAAACACGCCACGGGGGAAAAAATGTCAACACTAATAAATTAATTCTGTCAAGATGCAGAGTATAATATCAATACACAAAGATCTGTTGAATTTCTATACGCCAATAAACTATCAGAAAGAGAAACAAAGTAAACGAACCCATTTACAATCATATCAAAAAGAATTAAATACCTAGGAATAGATTGAATGAAGGAGGTGAAAGAGTCGTATAGTGAATACCCCTGGACGTTAATGGAAGAAATTGAAGGCGCAAATGCATGGAAAGATATTTTACAATCATGGACCAGAAGAAGCAATAGTGTTAAAATGTCCATACAACCTAAAGCAATCTATAGATTAAGTGTGATCCCTATCAAAATGTCGAAGGCATTTTACAAAGAATTAGAAAAAGGGTAATAAATTTTGTGTAGAACCATAAAAAATCCCAAATACCAAAAGCAATCTTGGTAGAACAAAGCTAGAGGCATCAGGCAACCTGGTTTTAACTGTATTCCAAACCTATAGTTATCAAAACAGCATGGCGCTGGCATATAAACAGACACAGAGGTCAATGGGACTGAGTGGAGTGCCCAGAATTGAGCCCATGCAATATGGTTGAATAACTTAAAACAAAGAAGTGAAGAATACACAGTGCAGAAAGGACGGTCTATTCAATACATGGTGTTGGAAAAATGGAACAGCCTAGTGCAAAAAAATGAAACCCAACCACTTTTGACACCGTAGACAAAAATGAACTCAAAATGGATTAAAGACTTAAATGTGAGACCCCAAACCATAAAACTTCTGGAACAAAACATAAGTAGTAAACTCTCTGCTAACAGTAATTTCTTTTTGGATATATCTCCTTGGGCAAGGGAAACAAAAGAAAAAATGAACAAATGGGACTACATCAAACTAAAAAGTTTTTGTACAGCAAAAGAAACCATCCATCAACAAAACGAAAAGACAACCAACTGAATGGGAGAAGATATTCGCTTATGACACATCTGATAGGAGGTTATTATCCAAAATATATAAAGAACACATAAAACTCTACAACAAAATAACAAAATCCAATTAAAAAATGAGCAGAATACCTGAACAGATATTTCTCCAAAGAGGAAATACAGACAGCCAATAGACATATGAAAAGATGCTCAAGGGCATGAATCATCAGAGAAATGCAAAAGAAAACCACAATGAGATATCACCTCACATCTGTCAGAATGGCTATCATCAATAAATCAAAGAACAAGTGTCGGCAAGGATGTGGAGAAAAGGCAACTCTCATACACCATCAGTGGGAATGCAAGTTGGTACAGTCACTATGGAAAAACAGCCTGGAGGTTTCTCAAAAAATTAAAAATATATATACCTTTTGACTCAGCTATTGCACTTTTGGATATTTATCCAAAGAAAACCAAAACAATAATTCATAAAGATCTATACACCCCTATGTACATGGCAGCACAATTTACAATAGCCAAGATATAGAAGCAATCCAAATGCCTATCGACAGATGATTAGATAAAGAAGTTATGGTTTATATATACAATGGAATATTACTTGGTCATTAAAAAAATGAAATCCTACCATTCTCAATGACATGGATGGACCTAGAGGTTATTATGCTGAGTGAAATAAGTCAGACAGAGAAAGATAAATACCATATGATTTCACTTATATTCAGAATCTAAGGAACAAAAAACAAACTAATCAAAAGGAGACTCACAAATATAGAAGACAATCGGTGATGGCCAGGGGGAAGGGGATTGGGGGGCTTGAAGAATGGGGTGAAGGGTTAAAGAAGTACCAATTAGTAGTTGTTAGATGGTCATGGGGTTGGGGAGCACGGCATAGGGAACGCAGTTAGCACTAATGTAATGGCTAGGTGAACAGTCAGGAGAGAAAGAACAATTGGGGGGATCGTTTTATAAACTATATAAATGTCTAACCAATGAACTGTATATTTGAAGGTAATAAAAATTTTTAAAAAGATAGTTTTTCAAAGAGGACATACAGATGGACAACTGCATGAAAAGATGCTCGACATCATTAATCAGAGAAAACCACATGAGATGCCACCTCGCACCTGTTAGAATGGCGATTAGAAAAATAAATAACAAGTGTTGGCAAAGATATGGAGAAAAAGCAACACTCGTGTACTTTCGGTGGGATGACAGTTGGTGCTGCCACTGTGGCAAATAGGATACAGTTTCCTTGAGAAATTAATTCTTAAAAAAGCAAAAATTAATAAGTGGAACTACAATATGATTCAGTAATTCCACTTCTGGATATTTCTCTGAAAAAAAAAAAACAAACACATTCATTCAAAAAATGTATGTGCACCACCGTTCACTGCAGTTATTTACAATACCCAAGATAGGGAAACAACCTAAGTGTCCATCAACGGATGCATGGATAAAACAATTTATGATACATGCACACCCATGCAAACACTGGAACATTAGCCATAACAAGAATGAAATCTTGCCACATGTGACAACGTGGGTGGACTCAGAGGGTCTTATGTTATGTGAAATAAGTCTGAGAAAGACAAATACCATATGATCTCTCTTCCATGCAGAATTAAAACAAAAACAAAACTTGTGGATACAGAGAACAGACCGGTTGTTGCCGGAGGCGAGAGTGGGTGGCAGGAGAAATGAGAGAAGGGGGAATCGCAAGATTAAAAAAATGCAGTTGATGTAACAGAAGTTCTGAATTACGTTTAAAATACTGACTCTATAGAAAATATGTATTTGTATGCTCGTGTACATGACTTCGTATTATACATATAAAAGCAGTTACGTACCCGTCATTTCTAAAATAACAAAAATCAAATACCACATTCTAAATCTTTAAAATGAAACCAAATAATATCATATTCCTGGAAATTTGCATGAACATTGTACAATCAAAAGTCAAGAAATCCACATGTGACTAATTTGTATCCAGCCCAACTTTATAAGCAGGTATAAAATATTTATTTAGCTAATTACAATGCAGCCTTTCAACTATGCAAAAGTCACTTGGAGATCACTCTTCATCTCTAAAAGCCATTAAACACAGGATTCGTTCTGTTGTAAATTTCCTTTCTCAAGTGGACCAAGGACAGAAAAAATTCTATTCTAATATTTAGAAGCACAAGGAACAAGGTAAACAAGTATAATACGTTGAGTTTGTCTCACAATCACTTTAATACGTAATGACAATTATTCATCGTAAAGCACGTTCTTGAGTCTATGCGGGGGAAATAGGCAAGCGATGTTCTGATTTATAACAGTAGGTAGATGTGCTTTGAAGTTAAATGTTCGAGCTTTCTAGTCATCAGGTGACATGCACGTGAAGCATTCTGTAAACAGTCTTAACACGTACTTGGGAAAAGCAAAAAATAAAGTGGGGCTA